>JASDQU010305634.1:108631-119867 GCA_032191745.1 Picea mariana | reverse complement strand
GACCAAAGCACAAAGGCCCAGTTAATTTCATTGAAAATCCCAGGCAAAGGACAGAGACGGTCCATTTCATTTAATCAAAAATAGAAAGAAAAATAAATACAGGCAGTGAACAAACCTAGACCTTAGGCGAATTGATCTGAAGCACATGTATCATCACCTCCACATCCCCCGTGATGAGTAGAGAGGCTCGATCATTGAATGTGGCATCCCTGGTCAAATCGAGAACAACAACCTGCAGTTTACTTTTGTTCACCATTGTAATTATTTTCAAATAAAATATTTATGTATTCCATTGCAATCAATATGATACACTATAATACTTGATATATAGGCCAGTAACAGCCAGGGGAAGCTTGAAAATGCACATGCTGTAACGCTAATTAAACGCCTTAAAATGCACATGTTGTAACGCTAATTAAACGCCTTTTCTCATAACTTGAATTCATCAAACTCTAACCGGAGTTCAATGAAATACCACTACCGTTAATGCATCGGATCTCATCATAATTCCGCAGTTAAGCGTGCTTGGGCTAGAGTAGTACTGGGATGAGTGACCTCCAAGGAAATCCTAGTGTTGCACTCTCCCCCTTATTATTTTAATTATTATTATATGGGTGCGATCTTAATGCACAGGATCCTATCAGAACTCTGCACTTAAGTATGCTTGGACTAGAATAGTATTGAGATGAATGATCTCCCGTAAAATCTTAATGTTTCACCCTCCCCTTTTCCATCTATGTAGCTGGGACACTATTGCAAAGCCGAAACAAAAAGGGGGTTGGGGCCTCAGAAACATCCTCTTCTTCAATTTAACACTTACCGCAAATACACTTTGGCGTGTATTAACAAATTCAGGGATTTGGCACACAGTCATTTTGGACAAATATCTCCCACTTATTTCAGTTGTTGCTTGGCTTAGATCGTCTCCATCTATCCCCAGCTCTGCCTCCTACACATGGAGAAACTTGGCCCGGACGGCTCCTCTCATTTCCCACTGGCTTTCTTGGAATGCAGGGACTAGTCATTCCATCCATCTTGGACAGGATCGTATACTAGGCATGGGAGACTCCTCTTTACTATCGGCTCAACTCCTCGCTCATCTACATTCCTTACATATCTATTTTCTCTTCCAAGCAAAGAACGCGAGCGACTCAGACTCTATCTCTCACTGTCAGCGTTATAGTGAGGACCTCAGCCTGCCATCAACACTTGCGCTTGAATGGGATAATTATATAAATTCATTATCAACAGCAGGTATAAAGCTACAAGATAGGGAGGACGCACTCCTTTGGATTGGAGGAGACTCCTCAGGCCGCCCATCAGTCACAAACTTTTACACAACCATTTCAAATCTACAATGGACGCTCCCCAATCGATTGCTAGAGGAAAAATTTCTGGAGCTGGCATATCCCGATGAAGATTAAACTCTTCGTTTGGCTCTTCATTGATTGCAAAATAAACACCTGGGATATCTTTCGTAAAGAAGGGCGGATCGGCCCTAGTTTCTGCCATCTTTGCAACAGGGAGGAGGAATCAACTTTACATTTATCTTTTTGCTTTTCTTTTACTAGATGCGTCTGGGCTCGGATTTCAGATGCACTTCATTTATCACCAACTTGGGATGGGCCTTCGCTCCTGGATTGCTTCAAGTCCTGGAACAACATGCAGAGATCTCAGAACACGCTGCCATTTTTTATTTGTTGGTTCGTGTGGTTGGAAAGGAACAACGCTATATTTGCAAATGCATCTCCCTCCATTTCTGCGGTGGTTTACAAAACTCTTCGATCATTTACTTGCTGGAATGTTATAGACCGGAGAAAAAAAATCAATAAAGCATAGGCATAAGACCCTTCTCGCTGAGGAACTGCCTACTGGTTGGTTCGACGAAGTTGCTCAGTCAAACGATCATAACTGTGGTGCTGGTGGACACATAAGGTTATCAAATCACTCATGCATTTGTTGGATTTTCAATTGTGGACCCGACACGAACACTAATATAAAGACAGAATTGATGGAGCCCTGGGCATCTCTGTTTCTCTTGGCATCTAGGTTGAATTTTTTGGACTTCTAACTACTTGGGGATTCTAAAATTGTCATAAACTGGTTAAACTCCAAAGATAAGTTTCAGGTTTCCTCTCTTCTTGGTTGGATGAATAAAACTCGAAAGCTACAACAAAAGGTCAGGCATCTCACTCATCTTCACACTTAGAGAGAAAACAACAAGCAAGTTGACACCCTCTCCAAGATTACTCTTCAAAAGCAAGCTAGATTACTTTCCTACAATCATTGGATTGAAAATCATGAGGGCCCATCCATCTCTATAAACTTCTTTTAATCATTTATAGTTTTTTGGTTCCCACCTAGGCACATTTAGTTTTGGAAAATTTTGTTTTTCTACCCTAGCCTCTGCTTTCTAGCATGAGCAAGGACTGTCAGCGTTCAGAGTCTTCTCTCTCTCTTGAAGCATTTGTATTGGCTCTGACCACTGGCCTCTTTTAGTTTTGGAAAATTTTGTTTTTCTGCCCTCGCCTGCTTTCTAGCATGAGCAAGGACTGTCAGCGTTCAGAGTCTTCTCTCTCTTGAAGCATTTGTATTGGCTCTGACCACTGGTTTCTTTTCGGGGTTCAGATCACAGATACATAGGTGACCATTGATGGAGAAGGGAAACTTTTTGTAATCACTAGCAATGTAAATAAAATATATATCTAGAAATTTTTTTCTGCTGAAAAAAATGAAATAAAATAGGAAAATAAACATTTAAATTTTTAATTCATCTTTTGAAATAAGATAGGAAAATAAACATTTAAATTTATAATTCATCTTTTATCTTTTTGACAAAATCTTCTAATATGGTCTAGTCTAACTGTTTTAATTTTGGCTTTTGTCCAGACATATTTTCCATCCATTTCTACATTTAGAAATACAATTTAAATAACATAAAATTGTAATTTCCTACAAATTTATGTAGTGATTCTGATAAAAAAAAACCAAAAATATAATTAGAAAAAGCCATAGATATGTCTCCAACTTTAATGGCAAGATCAAACTTCACTTAGTATAAAAAAAAGTGAATAAATTATATCTTGATATTAAATTGTATTTTTCTTTTTATTATATTTTAATTATAATATTTAAAATTTATATTTTAATTTTAATTTTCATCAAGTTTTCCCTGGCTTATAGCGTTTTTAATCTTGAGATTTCTATTTCTATAATGCTATTAAATTAGCATAATCAATTAATTTATAGTGAATTTATAGTGGTTTAAAATTAATTTATTAATAAATTAAATATATATTAATAATAAATTTTTAATTATACATATTAGTATAAGTTTTATTTTGATATTAAATTTATATTTATATTTAAAATTTTCTTCTTATTATATTTTAATTATAATATTTAAAATTTATATTTTAATTTTAATTTTCATAGAGTTTTCTCTTGCTTATAGTTTTTGTAATATTGAAATGGTTATTTCTATAATGCAATTAAATTAGCACAATCCATTTTTGTAATCTTAAAATGTCTATTTCTATAAAGCTATTAAATTAACATAATCAATTAATTTATAAATTTATAATGATTTAAAATTAATTTTTAATAAATCAAATATATACTAATAATATATTTTTAATTATGCATATCAATATTTGGGTTTGGATAAAATGAAAGTTTAATGAGAAGTATAAAGATAGAAAGGTTAAATTAGATTTGGGATGTGAAAATATTAATTAATTTATAAATTTTTAATGATTTAAAATTAATTTTTAATAAATTAAATATATATTAATAATATATTTTTAATTATGCATATTAATATTTGGGTTTGGATAAAATGAAAGTTTAATGAAAGGTATAAAGATAGAAAGATTAAATTAGATTTGGGATGTGAAAATATTAGTGAATGGAAAATAAAAAATAATTTTATATTTTTTAAATAATAAAAAATAATAATTATAGTTTTTATAAATCATAATAACGATTATAGTTTTTATAAATCATAATAATGATTATTTATAATTATTAATTAGAAAATTTAGAAAGTGAAATAATATTAAATAAAATTTTAACATGATAAAGGAATGATTAATTAAGTAATTAAGTAAGTAGGTAATGTAGTTATTAAAAAAATAATGTGACAAATAGAAAAAGTAGAAAAAGTGTTTAAAAAAATAATGGGATTACAAATAGAAAAAGTGTTTAAAGTTTTCGTGCTTTATAAATTGAATTTCCCTTTGAAATTAAAAAGAAAGGTAATTTGAAAAAAGAATGATAGTGATTTTCTATTAGGATGTGTTAAATTAAAAGTTTAAAATAATACAAAATATATAATTAAAAAAAAACAAATTGATCTTAATAATCAACTATATAAACAATTTCAAATAAAAACAATAAAAACTAAAGGAAAGAAACATTATAATCATTTTAACAAATATTATAACTTGATAATGCATAGCGTAATACAATGCACCTCTAGATAAAAGAGGTTGAAAGAAATATTACATTTAATCCAAATGAAATATATATGTAAAAAAATTACTACATCATATACATCATATTGTACATTATAATAGATTGCAAGTCACATAAGGTAGATTGAAAGAAAAAATAAAAACAATAAAAACTAAAGGAAAGAAACATTATAATCATTTTAACAAATATTATAACTTCATAATGCATAGTGTAATACAATGCACCTCTAGATAAAAGAGGTTGAAAGAAATATTACATTTAATCCAAATGAAATATATATGTAAAAAAATTACTACATCATATTGCACATTATAATAGATTGCAAGTCACATAAGGTAGATTGAAAGAAACATTACAACTATTTTAAATGAAATATGCATTTAATTAATGTTACTATTTCAAAGTGTGTGTGTGTGTGTGCGTGCACACGTGTGGAAGGCACACATGTCACACTAGCATAAATCTATTTTAACTCGAGATATGTCAATTATCGAGAGATTTGTATCTCATATTTTTTATCCTTCTCAATGCTTAATAGCTCTGGAATTAAGATAAGTGTGGGGGGATCATCATTGATCTCAGAGGGAAAATGAAAGAAACCTTTGCGTGGGGACTAAGAGTTTCCTTTAACAATCAAGCTGAATTTGAATATTCCCTACTCCAAGGTTTGTGTATGGCCATAGAAATCGAATTCAATCCTTGATGTTTGTACGAGATTTAAGTATAATTATAAATCTAATGGTATTGAAGATTCCTCAGAGGATTACAAACTTGCATCTATTTTGGAAAGAGCTCAGCATGAATCCCATATCTTTCAAAACATTTCCTTCTTCCAGGTTTTGCAAGAAAACAACAAACAAACAAATTCTCTAGCAAACAAGGCCACAACTTTAAAAGTGGTGGGGTTGTGTATCAATGGTGTATTAGGCCACCAAGTTATATACCTTAATTTCATAACCTTGATTATGGTAAGTACTATCTCTTTAACAATTCACATGTCTCATGTATAAAAGCCTCATTTCCAACACAAAGACATTAACTCGACAAGATCAAATCATGCCCTTCAAATCCTCCAATTCATGGCAATGCGGGATTTTGAAGCGTCGAGAGGATTTTAAATTAAGCAAGGTGGGATTATGAAGATCTACAAAGGAAAGCGGTCCAAGGAAGGATAATTTAGGTTTAATCCATCCAACAGGTGTCTAGTAAGAGACCTTATGGCTCTCATTCTATTAGCACATTGTATTGGTCTAATGAATTTTTGTACTGGCATATGTTTACATGGGATATTGTTCTTGAGTTTCATTTGTGACTCAGGGGTTCTAGAAAACTTTCCAATTTAGTTTCAATTGGGGAATTTCTTTTTAAAAGCTTTCAAGTATTAGAGTTTTTTAATCTTGGAATCTTTTGGAGGAAATCCTATGGGTGTGTCGGTTTATTCTACTACAGGTAACAATTTTTTTGGGGGTATTTACTCTGTCCCTTTGTCTCTTTAACTGGCTTGGTTATATGCTCAGGGGTTTTTGTTGCGTACTAATTTGGGGGAATTCTAGCTATGGTTCTATGAGTCTATTGGTTTATTTGGTTCCAACCTTCCAATTTGTATATGGTCTTGGTTTGGCATTCTAGTCTAGTTGTTGTTTATATCATGGATCTCAAGGAGCTACAAGAAGTTGGGAGAATACTTTGGTCTAACAAAGAATTGATCCAATGTAATAGGTCCTCTATATTTTTTGTCACTACAAAAGGGCATGACAGTGAACACTAGTCTACATTTCAATTTGCATCAATTATGGGTACCCTAGTTCAACCAAAGACATAAATTGCAACTTTAAAAGATGAATGCAATCTACTAAGAAACATGGTGGTTAATCTTCACAAAGAGGCACAATCATGAGCCTCCAACGAACAAATGTTTGTGAATTAAGCTCAAGGGGAGTTAAAAGAAGAGGACACAGTGCACCAATTGGTTGAGGACAAGGAAATCAGGAATCAGGATTCTATTCAGTTAAATGTAGGTCTGAAAGAGGCCACTAGTAGCCATATTTTCTGTTAAGCTTTATGTTTTTTAAAGTTTTAAGATTTCTAGGTGGTTTCTTTAGAATCTACAGTTATAAGAAGCTATGGTATACTTTACTAGTTGAAGAATGTAAATTCAATAATTTGTATGTAGGGATATGCCTCTCTAACATAAATTTTGGACAACGGGATTATGTAATTGTCATGTCTAGCATTGCTACAAAATTTTGATAATATAAATTTCTAAATTATAGTTAAATAAAAAATACCTCTGCACTTAAGATGGATCTATATCACTATATTATGAAATATTATGATATTTTAATCTCTTCACCATTATGAAAATTGGATGCACTATAGATTAGTGTCAATTTCCAAACAACTCCTTTTTCTATAAAGGGTGATGAAACTTCATGATTGAAACATGTGAAACTTCCTACGGTAAATAACATAAACCGTTGTTATTTGGAAACACTTATTCTTATATATATATATATATATATATATATATATATATATATATTTCAACAACTTTATGCCATTTCCACCAATATAGCAAAACATGCTAAGTGATCTATAGGTTGCATAGTTCCTTGATGTACCTATGGGATTTAGGGGATTTATGTATGAAATTTGGAAGTTCATAATTTAATAAATTATGTTAATTTTTGGAATTTAAATTATGACAATCTATTTTTTTTATTTAACTCACTTTAAGTTGTAATTATTTTCTATCTCAATAAAGTAGGTATTTTGATGCTAATCATATGGGTGTTTTTATGATCTCATTTCTTATTTTAATAATGATTTTATGATGTCAAACCTTTCCTCAAATAGTGATAAGTGACAATTCAATATGGTTTTTGCTATTATTATAGATAGAACAGTTCGTATGACTTCATCTCTCATTTTAATAATGATGATAAGTGACAATCCAATATGGTTTTTGTTATTATTATAGATAAAACCGTTCTTATAACTTTGTCTCTCATTTTAATAATGATTTTATGATATCAAATCTTTTCTCAAACAATGACAAGTGACAATCTAATATGGTTTTTTCTTTTTTCAAACAGTGATAAATGACAATCTTTCGACAATCTAATCTAATATGGTTTTTGCTGATAAATGACAATCTTTCTCAAACAGTGATAAGTGACAATCTAATCAAATATGGTTTTTGCTATTATTATATATAAAACAGTTCTTATCACTTTCTCTCTCATTTTAATAATGATTCTATAATATCAAATCTTTTCTAAAACAGTGATAAGTGACAATCTAATATGGTTTGCTTTTCTCAAATAATGATAAATGACAATCTAATATTGTTTTTGCTTTTCTCAAACAATTATGACAATCTAATATGGTTTTTACTATTATTATAAATAAAACAAAGTTCATTATAAAAATAAAATATTTAATAATGATTTTATGATTTACAGACTTTTTGCAAACTCTATAAGTGATCGTCATAAAACTAGTTCTTATCACTTCCTCTCTCATTTTAATAATGATTCTATGATGCAAATCTTTTTTAAAACAGTGAGAAGTGACAATCTAATATGGTTTGTTTTTCTCAAATAGTGATAAATGACAATCTAATATGGTTTTTGCTTTTCTAAAACAATGATAAGTGACAATCTAATATGGTTTGCTTTTCTCAAATAATGATAAATGACAACCTAATATGGTTTTTGCTTTTCTCAAACAATTATGACAATCTAATATGGTTTTTACTATTATTATAAATAGAACAAAGTTCATTATAAAAATAAAATATTTAATAATGATTTTATGATTTACAAACTTTCAAACAATTATTACAATCTAATATGGTTTTTACTATTATTATAAATAAAACAAAATTCATTATAAAAATAAAATATTTAATAATAATTTTATGATTTACAAACTTTTTGCAAACTCTATAAGTGACGTGACAGTCATAAAACTATGATTTATTATAAAAATAAAATATTTAATAATGATTTTATGATTTACAGACTTTTTGCAAACTCTATAAGTGACCGTCATAAAACTATGGTTTATTATGCAATAACATAAAATTTATTGTCAGAATACGCCRTCATAAAAGTATGGTTTATTATGCAAAAWYATAAAGTTTGTCATAAAAGTATGGTTTATTATGCAATAACATAAAGTTYATTRTAARAATAAAATATTTAATAATAATTTTATGATTTACAAACTTTTTGCAAACTYTATAAGTGACGTGACAGTCATAAAACTATGATTTATTATAAAAATAAAATATTTAATAATGATTTTATGATTTACAGACTTTTTGCAAACTCTATAAGTGACCGTCATAAAACTATGGTTTATTATGCAATAACATAAAATTTATTGTCAGAATACGCCGTCATAAAAGTATGGTTTATTATGCAATAACATAAAGTTTGTCATAAAAGTATGGTTTATTATGCAATAACATAAAGTTTATTGTAAGAATAGGCTGCCATATCTAGTGCCCAAATGTTTTTATATAGGTTTTGCTTTACTTTTGCAGATCCCTGTACAGAGTCTAAAATTTCTAAGCAATAATGACAATATTGTAAATTGGGGTGAGAGAGGCTCGAACTCTCGACCTCAGGATTCCTCAGTGCAAGCTATGAGACCTACGCGCTAACCAACTGCGCCACCACCCCATGGATGAAAATTGCAGTTTCTATGTTATAGAATAAAACAGTCTAAATACCGGTTTTAATTTTACTTTATAATCCATGCGAACTAAGTAAAGATTGACAGGGAACCTTGAAAATGTGTACGCTGTCACTCTAATCGAGCAGAATATGCCTTTAGATGTAAGACCAAATTTCATTTCACACCAGCATCAGCATCGGGAGCCGAGTAAAGAATAACAGAGTGTTTAAAAATGCACACGCTCTAACCCTAATTCCACATTTCGGTCCCATAACCTGAATTCAGCAGACTCAACAGGCTGAGATAAGCTTAAGATGGAAAATAAATTTCATTTCAATCCGATACAGTACCTCATTTTTCGTTGACCAGTGCTCGATTTTGATTGAATTTGAATTTGAATTTTTCATAAGACATTTGAGCAAAGCAGGCTTGAATAATTTTTCCAATAGGAATTTTTTTAACTTTTCAAACAATTTTTCATCATATATTTGAGCAAATTAAGTTCAGATAATTGTGAACTAAGTATCAATCTCCCATCCATGATTTTTTTTTAGGACTATAACTACAAGAATATAATTATGAAATATTATGGTTGTAACTTTGTTTTTCATAATTTAAATTTAATATGAATATAATTATGAAATATTAAGAATATAATTATGAAATATTATGGTTGTAACTTTGTTTTTCATAATTTAAATTTAATATGAATATAATTATGAAATATTATGGCTGTAACTTTGTTTTTCGTAATTTATTTGAATTTAGTATGGTGTTTTTCTTTAGTGTTAAAAAATTGCCTAGGTTAAATACCATCATTATATTATCTTAAAGTGATATAAATAATTGTTTTTTTATAATTTATAAAAGATATAGTTTGAATCAAGAGTATTTAATATATATAATTCATAATAAGATTTAGGAGCAATTACAAAATCATTGATACAAAGTCAAATAGCATAAGGACATAATAAAAATTAGGGATGTACCACCGATAATAATGTTTTTTTCATGAATTTTAGGCATAGTTTGTTGCAAGTGCACAATTTGGGTCATCTTCTTTGAGATGTCCCCATCCATCATTCTTCTCCTCAAGTGGTTTCTTCACTTAAAAAATGTCCATTTTGTCATCAAGCATTAAGTGTGATGCATCATCGTGTCATATGTGTATTACCAAATTTACCTTTTCTTCCTTCACACATGCACTTCTTTTTTTAGTGACTTGTTGTGATAATTAGAGCCTTGATGAGACATATAAGAAGATGCCAAATACAAAAACTTAAAATGCTTAAAGGCAAGGCACAACTCATTCCCCCACTCATGTATTCCAAGTGGTGATGAAAATGATTGAAATTAAAGAGCATGTCTCAAACTAATCCTAAATCTACACAAAAAAAATGAGCTACACAACAATCTTGCCAAAACTAGTTAAATGGAATCTACCATGTTCTTCACTCTTAAATTCCATTTTGTTCTTAGTATTTGATGGGTGGAAGAGATCTTTCATTATCAATACATGTCAAATCACAACAAAATCAATTGTCCAACTCATTTATCCGCGAGAAAAGCAACTTTTTAGGAGACTAAGTGAATTGTCCTTCCTAGACAACCTAAGCTTTGACATTACCCTTAAATGTGTTTAAGAGTTTTAGAGAAACCACAAAATACATAGAGAGTTGGGCCACTCTTACATGACTTAGGTGTTAACTAGTGACCAAACCATCATGTACCAAAGACCACATACAAATGGCCTTTCTAGGTTTCACCAATGACTTCAATATTTGTTGACATTGAAAAAACGATGTAGAGATATTTGTTTGTATCCTCCTTGAGTCTTATTAAGCCTCAAGTTTGATTGTACTAGTAAATCTAGGCTAAGCCATTTATAACCATCTAAAGTTTGTACATATTTGGAAAAGGATTTCCAGAAGCCTAGTCTCTCCATTGAATATTCGACAAGGTAACACTTAACTAAAACAATAAACAATTAGGGATAGATTTTGATTAATATCAAATTAAAATTTATTAGAATTACTTAAATGGAAGGTTTTCTTTAACTAGGTCCATGCAAACC
>JASDQU010305634.1:94554-104688 GCA_032191745.1 Picea mariana | reverse complement strand
ATTCTCTATTCTCAAACAAGATGATATCTTGAAGGGTTCTAATTACTTTACGAAACAAGCACATAACCAAGAACCAAGGGCTCTTAGTAAGAAGTTTTCCTACAACAAGACTGATATGTGACCACCAAAGGGAATGGACATTGACATAAAGCCCATTGTTGAATGAAAGAGGATAAATTATGTTATACAAAGAGGACAATTTTTCATGACCTAGGAAGAGGTTAATGCCAAGGGTACATCGGATGATCAAAACCACTGTATGTGATCCACTGCAATTTTGAATAATGTTAACATTCCCATTCAACATTATTTCCAATGGAATAAAATTGACATTATTCCACATGGTAGTGGGTGGATGGTGTCACATGCTATCATTTGTGGTATGGATACTGCTACCCTCCTCACAAGTTGAGCTGATTTGGTAACTTTTCCTAATGGTATTTATTTGAATAACCTTCTTGATATGTTTCCCTTTCAAGCAAAGAAAAAGTTTAACGACTTACTAGGTGTTATTGATACTTTTATGTAATAAACAATCTAATGTAATCTTAATGAAAGTGGGAATAATGAAGAGGGAATGAAAAATATGGCTTTATCACCTTTTTTTCTCATACAAAGCCATTGATGATATGTTGTTGTCGAGCAATCATTTATGGGCTTTGTTTGCAACCACCCAAAGTTTCAAATAGAGGGGGTAAATAATTTTTCTTCTCCAAATCTTCATTCTTTCTCTCCCATAAAATAAAGAATGACCTTCCCCTTCTAAGGATCTAATGATCCATTTAACAAACAAGGAAATGCCTTATTTCTATTTTCTATCAACTTAGTGACCTATATCGTTTGGGGGTTCCAAAGGATTTCTATATTCCTTGAGAACCCCTTAGAACCCACAAGAGTGAACTCATAGTTCTTCCAAAGAGAATTCAAGATTCTCTTTCATACTTCCTCATTGCATTTTGTCTTTTATAGAACAAATAATATCCATTTTTTTTCTAATTGGATTTTAGATTCAAGACACCTTTGTTTTCCTTCTACATTTACACCCTTAATGTTCCATAATAATAACTTCATATTAAACATTCTTGATGATAGGGATAAAATTATTTGAGATGGGAGGCTATTGGCCCAAGTTAATAAGACACTCTCTTAGTTCATGTATATTTCCAATATCTTTCTTCCATCCTTTCCAAGATGAATTTGGTTTTGTTGGTTTCAATTCCTCATCTTGATTCTTAATGAATGTTATTGTCTTGTTTGATTAGTCTTCTCATACCCCCTTTCCATTTGGTTTTGTATAAATATTTATGTTGCATATTAATCTGGTCTTGGATTTTGTAGCCGGGAAATCTCTTTTTTTCCATGAGAAAAAATAAGTAATTTTATTAAGGTAACAAAATTACAAACATATATGCCAAGAGCATTCCTATAGTAGAGCTGCTCAAAATTGTCCTTTATGGACCTATCTACTCCTGCCACAAAATATGTCCAACAAATTCCAACAAAAACACAACATAATGCTTTGTATAATATACCATTTAGTCTTTTCATATACATATACCAAAGGTTGGAATATTGCAGAATTTTGTTTTCCCCATAATAAACAGGTTACAATTAGTATTGGTTCAAAAACAATAACCCAAGTAAGGTGGGTAATCATCCTGCAAATCACCATGTACTATGAAAATATTCGGAAGTGCCTTTTGGGGTCTTTTCAATGATCTTCCATATGCCTCTATGTAGATCCAAACCGACCTTTGAGAGTTTGTCAGCATCCTTATTCTTGTTCCTGTACACATGTCTTGTCTCCAAGAAAGCCATGTCGACCTCTACCATGTACGTGTCTTCCTTAAGCTTGAAAATGGTGTTGTTTTGGTAAACTTCTTGGTCATTTACTGATGGTTTCATTATGATGTCTCCCTCTTCCTATATTCCCCTTCCTGCTCGTTATGTTGCTTGATTTGCTTCTCTTCCTCACCACTTACTAACATCTTCTTCTTCTTCCACTTTTCTTCTTTTTTCTTCTGATACACCATCAACTATTGTGCATTTTTAAATTCTCTGTTATCCTATATCTTGTTATTTTTGCAAAGCCTACCAATAATTGTAGCATAAGTAATCCTCACAAGGGTACAACCTTTATGTGCCAATTGGTTGAAAAAGGGTGTAAGCCTAAACAAGTAACTTATGCTAGTATGATTAATGCCATAGCCAAAGAATGAAGGATAAGTGAGGCCATGAATCCATGGACGAAATTGGTGGATAAAGGTGTGGTCATAGAGAATTTTATGGATATAGCTTAATGCTTGAAGAAAAAACTATATGTAGGTGAGATGTTTTATAGATATTTTTAACAAGATTCTTGTTTTCTTATTTTTTTTTATGATGGAATCTAGATAGTTTTGAAGCGCTATGGATAATATTCATAGGAAAACCTTGCAAATAAACGCACTTCACAAAGTGAGTCAATAATTCCCTTCAACTTAACCTCAAGGTGGGCCATTGAGGATCTAGTTGGATGATTAATAAATGATTATTTCTTACTCTCAACTAGATATCAAGGGATGATTTTCCAATTTTGTAGCTAAATACAGAGCATTGGAAATATTTAGTTCATATAACAAGGGTGTCTCTTGATGAGTGTCTTTCAAGCATGCATCCACACAAATTGTTAAAAGGGGGGCTAGAGGCTAAAATTTTTGTGGAAGAGGATCATTTAAAAGTGAAGGAAAATCACCTTTCTAGAGAAATTTTAGAGGTGCACAAGCCTATGGAAATCACTATTCTTATTTCCATCCATTGCTTGAAACAAAAAAAAATTAAGAGTCCCTCAACCACACATGCTATTTATTTTGATTTATTGTCTCTCACTGCTAAGATGTCTACTTTCTATTTGTTTCTTTCTATTTAGATAACTTCAATCTTTGGATGGAATGTTTTTTTCTTTCTTTTATTTATTTGGAAAACTTCAGCCTATGAAAAAAACATTGACCCTATGGTTGTCATGCTTTTTAATCTTTTCATGTTATAGTGCTAAGAAGATCATGTGTTGGAAATTGGAAATTTCTATTATATAATATAATACTTTCTTGTGCAATGGGGACTCTCCCAAGTTAACTGAGAGATATTCTCCCTTGAAACCTCACAGTGTAGCACGGGGCCAAAAGATATTTAAATGACACCATTAGTCACCACAGGTTCAGTTTGGACTCGGGATTATTTGGAGGGTACACTATGGAATGCCTCTTGGTTTTCTTGTATTTAATGTTAATATTGAATAGAAGAGTTTTATGCATAACTTTTTTCTAGATATTTTATTTTTACTAGTACTTTTTCAAAATCTCTTTCTCCCTCTATTATACTGCATCCATGATCTCGTGACTATGGGGTTTTACCACACCCAACCATGGTTTTATTAAAAATGGATTTCAATGGATTTATAACCTTACAAGTAATTCTTCTAAAAACCTACCAACATGCTTTTATTCATCATTTTCCCAAGCATGCTAATTGGGATTTGCTCACTTTCCATTTTCATCTCTTGCACTCTTATTGGACTCCCAAGCATACTAATTGGGATTTGCTTACTTTCCATTTTCATCTCTTGCATTCTTATTGGAATTCAACAGGCTAATTGGGATTTGCCCACTTTCCATTTTTATCTCTTAGCACTCTTATTGGAATCTCAAGCATGCTAAATGGGATTTGTTCCATTTTCATCTCTTGCACTCTTATTGGACTTCATACATTAGATGGTAAAATTCTACAACTTTTGAACCTACTACCCCTTCTTAAAGTTTCTACTTAGCTTGGTTGAAACATTGAATATACTAAGTTTACATAAATATAGGAGCATGGATTGGTGATAATGAAAGATGGTCAATTTCGCATAGGACTATTGTGTTCTATGAGTTAAGCGTGGATATCTATTGACTTCCACTATGTAGTGATGGACGAATGGATGGTGATTTCCTACAGTAAGATCCCATGTAGCATGATTCTTATGATTATGGTAAAATTTAGTTGATATGTGTCCAGATTACACATCTGAGTTTGTTATAAACTTGTTGAGTGAAATTGTTACAAGGTTCCCGAAACCCAAAAGAATCTTAGGTATATGGGATCAAGGAAAGTGCTTCTTTTGCATGGTATTATCCTTACCAAAACATGGACAAAAAACACTTTTGCGAAATTCTATAATTTAATATCAATAACCGCTTCCTCGTTAGTGATGAAGGGGTTTTTATGATTATGTCAAATATCAAAATGTTGACAAAGTTAAAGTTGCATGTTTTAAAAATGACTAATATCCCTCTTGTTGTAGTCGGACATTATGATAATTCTTTAGCTGATATGTGGATTGAAATCCTTCCAAATGTCATAGAGAAGGGATTCTTGTCCATGGGATATGATGGGTTTGAAAAATCTATAAGCAACCTATGGAGAAAACTTTCATGCATTAAATCTAGATTGTTGTAGAAAGTTGTCAAATCATCAAAGTCTAAATATCATTGCTAACTTATGCCCCTTTGTCATGCATTAAATCTAGATTGCTGTAGAAAGGTGTCAGATCATCAAAGTCTAAATATCATTCTAACTTATGCCCCCTTTATAAGACTTAGATTTGGAACAATGTGGGATTACAAATAATAACATCGTTTCTTTATTTTCTAGAAGAAAATAGACTATTTATATTCTCTCTATTGGTTGTATCCAAATTATGGATAAATGCTTGCCTTTTTTTTTTTAAGAAAAGATGGGTGAAACATTGTTTGGTTTGAATTTGCAACATTGTAGTGGATTGACATAGATGACACTTGATTTACTTGGGGCACGTTTATGGTAGTTCTCTACTTGTTTCTTGGAAAATGAGGTATTGCACATAGAAATTGATACAACAAATGATACAAATTCACTTGGAATTTTTCTTTAAATAATGCAAGATTTATAATTATCGATATGGAATATTAAAATTAATAAGTTTTATTTGGGTAGGATAGTGAAACGAGTGTACTAGAGACAAATTCACTTAAAATTTTACTTCAAACAATGCAAGATTTATAAGCATCGATATGGAATATTAAAATTAATAAGTTTTATTTGGGTAGGATAGTGAAACGAGTGAACTAGAGACAATTTCTTAGTTCCAATAGAAGTTTCTAGGAACACAAAACAATTTCCATATACATAACTACCTAATCCTTTCTAAGGCAAGATTGTGCTTGAAAATAATATCTAGGTCAAATTAAAAACCTATCTTTTAATGTGATATAAAGATTGAGTTTAGCTTCTTATTACTCTCCATACTTTTAATGTGATATAAAGATTGAGTTTATCTTCTTGTCACTCTCCATACTGTTCTTTTTAAGGAATAAAAAATATCAATTACTTTCAAATAGAGGAGTACCACCTCTATAAAATTGATGAAGGGTGTTTTTTTGTTCCCCACAAAGACTTCTCTCAAAATTGATAATTTTTCCTTTAGTAGGAAAGTTTTTTCAACACCTTCTTTGAAAGTATGAAATCTACTTCAACCACTCCTCTCTTTGGACATGGGTCAAGGTCTACCCAACTAGGAATACCAATATTATTATACAACTTGAAAGTAATGTATGACATGTTAGAAACTTGTCTCAACACTATTAAGGTATCTAACCATTAAGCCCCCTAGATTTTAATGAATCTTATTATTTAATCATCAATGAAAATAGATTTTGTGTGTGCTTAAAGAAAATGAACGTTTATATTTCCCACTGATTGTTAAGAAAATGGTCATTGGGATGAAAATGAAATCTATATTTTATAAGATTCCATATAGAGAACATCTTAAGTTTGTTCACTTAGTAGATCCCATGCTTATATTCAAAAGTGGTCCATCTTCTCTGTGGAGGCACATATCATAAAAAATGTTGACACATTGGATGTTAAGAGAGATCTTACTTCTTCAAATACTAAAAAGAAACATTGACTAAGAAATTAAAGTAGAGGAAAAAGTGTTCCCTCTGGGTCTTTTAAATAAGGTGATGTCCCTTGGATATTGAAGAAAAATGATTTGTTTATAGTGAATGATGTTATATTTGGTGTTAAGGTGCATTATTTATATGTGTTGATTCTACAATGCTAATTCACAATATAATAACATTTGTCGACATTGAAATCACGTAGCCTTCTAGACCTTCTAGGGTTATGTTTGTTGTGACATGTTTATTTTTTTGTAATGTAAGTTACATGCTATGCACAATAAATTTTTATTAAAATTAATTTTTTAGATGTTTATTTTGTAGGGTCATTTCCCTTTGTGCATGCATGTTTTTTTGAACAACGACTTCACTTAGGAAATGCAATGCCATGTTTAAATTATCTTCATTTGTATGTTGGATTACATCAAAAGAAATTCAAATGGATAGAATTCCATAGTGGCATCAAGAGATAGGTGAGATTGCTTATATGTTTGAGAAAGAAATACCCACTAGTTTCATGGACCTGCAGGTTCATCTTCTAATTCACCTAGCTAATGACGTTGAGTTAGGTGGGTTTGTTATGATCCAACGCCTTAAAAATAATAAACAATCAATGAATATAGTCCACTTTAAGGGGGAAACCTACTTTTACAGTATATATTGAATGTACAAGATGAGATAAGATGATCCTATGACTAGGTCCCCTTGGTGTGTGTGTGTGTGTGTGTGTGTAGGATAGAAGGAGTAAAATTATAATGAAAGGGTGCAATGAAGGGTTCTGTCCTACGTACAAATAGAACACTACAAATGTAATAATTAAATAAGGGGTTCAATAAGGGGTATTATACATAACATGGGGTTCTGTATAGGGCTCAACATGCCCCTCCCCTTCAAACAAGTGTTATCATCAACACTTAATTGACCACGGGTGCTTCTGCAAGAACAATTCATCTTCTCATGACGCCTCTTCCACTAGTAGGTTCTTCCATTTGACGAGGTAATTTGTAATTCCTTCATTTCTTAGCTGCTTAATCCTTATTTGAAGGATTTTTTTTTCTGTTTCTAGTATGATTTCCCCTTCTACATTAATCTCTGGTAAAATTTTGGACTAGGAGCTTGTTTTTGATGACCTTCTTTAAGCAAGAAACATGGAAGTCTAGATGTACACGTGAAGATGGAGGTAACTCAGACAATTTGTAAGCCATACTTCCAATCCTTTGCAAAACCTTATAGGGACCATAATATTTTGGTGCTAATTTATTGTCCTTATTTTGTTGCTTGAGGGGTATCTATTTATATGGTTGTAGCCTCATAAATATCCAATCCCCCACTTCAAATTCCCTTTCACTGTGATGTTGATATGCTTGTTGTTTCATCCTAATTTGTGCCATAACCAAGGTGTCCTTTAATAGTTTGAGAACCTCTTGTTGGTTCCCTATGTGGTTCTCCACTGCTTGAACCTTTGTATTTCCTTTCAAGGGTAATGTAATGGATGGAGGACGATATCCATGAAGTTCTAGAAATGGGGACATTTTTTATGAAGTATGGAAGGATGTGTTGTACCACCATTCCGCCAAGGGAAACCACTTGACCCATTGTGTATGTTTATCATATGCAAAGCAACAAAGATATACTTTTAGAAATTTATTCACAATCTCACTTTTCTCATTGGATTGAGGGTGATAAGATGAACTGTGAGCCAATTGAGTACCAAAACAAGATAATAATTAAGTCCAAAAATTTCTATTGAAAATTAGATCTTTGTCACTTACAATAATCTTGGGGACTCCATGTAGCTTTTGAACTATTTCCATGAATGTTCCAACTACTTTACTTGCTTTAAAAGTATGATAAAGAGAGAAAAAATGGGCATGTTTTTTCATTTGATCCACTACTACCATGATGATAGCATTTCCTTCGGATTTGGGTAAACCTATAACAAAATCCATTGAAACTTCTTCACAATGTCGACTTGGTATAAATGATGTTTGTAGGAGACCTAGTGTCTTGATTGTCTCTCCCTTATTTTGTTGGCATTTCAAACATTCAGACACAAACATTTGAACATTAGTTTTAATACCTTCCTGGAAAAAATCCTTGTTGATCACGTGGTATGTTTTCGAGAATCTTGAATTTCCTCCTATAGGAGAAGTGTGCAATTCTAGAAGGACCTTTTGTTTGAATTGGGAATTCTTACATAAATATAGGTGATCATGATACCATAGCAAATCCATACACAATTATCTAATGAACTAGGGTCCTCTTGTAGTTGTTGAATGATCTTACATATCGCTTTATCTTGCTTCCATTATATCCTTGCTTCTTCCACTGAATCATATTGCATAATAGAAATATAACATAATGAACCTTATGTTTCTTCTTCTTTTCTTGAAAGGGCATCTCCCACAACATTATGTTTTCCTTTAAATTTGTAGATAATTTAAAAGTCATAACATGGCATATTTGTAACCCATTTTTGTTGCTCTTCTTAAGATAATCATTGCTTCAATAAGTACTTGAAACTGTTATGATATGTTTTGAATTTGAAGTGTCTCCCTATTAGGTAAGGGAACCTTTTTTGAACTGCATGTAGTATGGTCAACATTTCTTTTTCATAAATGGGTTTAGTAGAATTTTTCCTTTATATTGGTTGTTTTCAAAGGCAAGGGGACTTCCTTATTGCATTAAAATTGCACCAATTCCATAGCCTGAGGCATAACACTCGACAATAAATGTTTTTGTAAAGTTAAGTGTGGCTAGGATGGGAGTTTTACACATAGCCTCCTTAAGTTTTTCAAAATATTTGGTTGCTTCTTCATTCCAAGAAAATACTTCCTTTTTTAATAATGATGTTAAAGGTGTTGTTATTTGACCACAATTATTGACAAACTTGTGGTAATATCCCATCAATCCTAAGAATCCTCTAATTTTCTTCAAGGTTTTAGGTATTAACCATTCCCTCATAGCTCTAATTTTGTTAGGGTCCACTTTTGCACTTTCATGAGATACAATATGACCTAAGTATTCCACTTTTTGAACCCCAAAGGCACACTTGGAAGGCTTTGCATAAAGTTGTTGTTCTTCCATAGTTGTAATACTCTGTCAACACGCATGCTCTTCCGAATATTTGTTGTAGATTAGTATGTCATCAAAATATACTAACACAAATTTTCTAAGGAAGGGATTGAAAATATAATTCATCAAGATTTGAAATGTTGAAGGTGCATTAGTAAGTCCAAATGGCATAACCAAAAACTCACAATGACCTTAATGTGTTCTAAAAGTTGTTTTGGGAATGTCTTCCCACCTTATTATGATTTGATGATATCTCGAATGAAGATCTAACTTAGACAATAATTTTTCTCCATGAAATTCATCTAATAATTCATCAATGACATGAATATGAAACTTATCTTTGATGATCATTTTGTTGAGTTGTCTATAATTTGGACACATACACCATGAATCGTCATTTTTTGTAACCATCACCATTGGCGAAGAGAAATAACTTTGGCTAGGTTGAATGTTGTCGGCCTCTAACACTTTTTATATCATACATTCAATCTCACTCTTTTGTTCATATGGATACCTATAAGGCCTAATGTTAGGTGGTACACTCCCTGGTTGCAAATGAATAACATAATCATGATCTTGAGCAGGTGGAAGGCCCTTTGGAATTTCACTAAATACTTTGGAATGATTCTTGATAAGTATTTGGAGATCTAATGGAGCAGAGGATATAGAAGTTTGAACATCAAGTGAGTATAATTGTGAAATTACACCATGGTGTCCCTTTTTTAGTAATTTTGTCATGCTATTTGAGCTTATCGCCTTAGAGGGTTTCCCTTGGATACCTCTAAGCTCAGTTTCCTTTCCATATGAGGAAAATATCATGAAAATAAATTGGAAATTAAGAGCCATTGTTCCCAATTATTGCAACCATTGGACCCCTAATACAACATAAAAACCACCCATTTTGATGGAAATCATGCGACTATCCAAAATATACTCCCCCATGTTGAGCTTAATACTATGACAGTTTCTATAACAATTTATTGTACCTCTATCTACAATTATTACTTGAAATGAAGGTGTTGGATATACAAAGAAAAATAAATGTTTTTCTAATTTGTAATTGATGAAATTATGGGTACTACCAGAATCAATCAATACTGTT
>JASDQU010305634.1:82707-94161 GCA_032191745.1 Picea mariana | reverse complement strand
TGATCTTTTCCTTGTCTGAAAAATTACGAACAAAGAAATAACCTTCTAGTAGATTTAACCATTTATCTAGGGCATCTACATCTATTTGACCTTCAAACACGGGAATATCAAAATTAACCTGTACCTTGAAAGTCGAGGTGCCTCCAAAGTGGTCGCTTGATGAAGATGTGCTATCGGTAGGCGTTGAAGGATGTGGGAAAAATTCTCCATCATTTCATCCCTCTGTCGCGTGAGAGCTTGCTCAAGCAATAGATTGATAGGATCATCTGCTCCATCGTTTTTCTTTTCTTCCACCATTGAGGGTTTCTTGGGTGTGCGAGAGCGATTTTCCTCGAGAGAGACAAGCTCGAGACCCAACTTTCTATACTCGGACCTCGTCGGGGACATGCACTGAAAAACGATCAAGAGCAGCCTGCTCTGATACCACTGATCCAGATTATTTTCGGCACGAAATGAGAGCGGAGATATAATAAAGAAATGCACAGAGCTATTGCAGATATTCAATAATATAACAAAAATGTATCAGAGATGCAACCATAAACATATATATACAATAATACACAGTTTCTATTAATCAAAGAAATGTACAGAGACTGTAAAAATACAGAGTGAAAGACTCGCTAGAATGGTGGCAGCTTATCTCTGAGAATAGATGTGACGGCTACTCGCATTCGCAAGAAGATGATTAAAATGAGGCTCTGAAGGCCCTTTTACAATAAACGGGAATGCCAAAATTCCTAGACATCCAAAAACCTAACCCTAGGAGATGAAGCGCCAAAAGTCATGTGGACCCCGTTTGGGTAAGTGAGTACATCAACTTCCCGGGGTCGTAACTTTTGCATACGATCTCCGTTTTAGGCGTGTGATAGCTCGTTGGAAAGGTATTGTCAAGGAGATTCATTTTGGTGGCTCAATCATGCCTTCGGCTATCATTGAGAACCTCTATCTCGAAAAACCTTCATTTGGACCCTCAAAATGGCCCCGGAAGTTAAAACCTGCTAAAGATAGTAAATTGCCAAAATGGCCAGAAAACTGTTTTGAGCCATTTGGAAAAGGTGGGTGGCCACTGATATCCACCTGGATCATTATTTGAGATGGGAGGCTATTGGCCCAAGTTAATAAGACACTCTCCTAGTTCATGTATATTTCCAATATCTTTCTTCCATCCTTTCCAAGATGAATTTGGTTTTTTTGGCTTCAATTCCTCATCTTGATTCTTAATGAATGTTATTGCATTGTTTGATTAGTGTGCTCATACCCCCTTTCCATTTGGTTTTGTACAAATATTTATGTTGCATATTAATCTGGTCTTGGATTTTGTAGCTGGGAAATCTTTTTTTTTCCATGAGAAAAAATAAGTAATTTTATTAAGGTAACAAAATTACAAACATATATGCCAAGAGCATTCTTGTAGTAGAGCTGCTCAAAATTGTCCTTTATGGACCTATCTACTCCTGCCACAAAATATGTCCAACAAAGTCCAACAAAAACATAACATAATGCTTTGTATAATATACCATTTAGTCTTTTCATATACATATACCAAAGGTTGGAATATTGTAGAACTTTGTTTTCCCCATAATAAACAGGTTACAATTAGTATTGGTTCAAAAACAAGAAGCCAAGTAAGGTGGATAATCATCCTGCAAATCACCATGTACTATGAAAATATTCGGAAGTGCCTTTTGGGGTCTTTTCAATGATCTTCCATATGCCTCTATGTAGATCCAAACCGACCTTTGAGAGTTTGTCAGCATCCTTATTCTTGTTCCTGTACACATGTCTTGTCTCCAAGAAAGCCATGTCGACCTCTACCATGTACGTGTCTTCCTTAAGCTTGAAAATGGTGTTGTTTTGGTAAACTTCTTGGTCATTTACTGATGGTTTCATTATGATGTCTCCCTCTTCCTATATTCCCCTTCCTGCTCGTTATGTTGCTTGATTTGCTTCTCTTCCTCACCACTTACTAACATCTTCTTCTTCTTCCACTTTTCTTCTTTTTTCTTCTGATACATCATCAACTATTGTGCATTTTTAAATTCTATGTTATCCTATATCTTGTTATTTTTGCAAAGCCTACCAATAATTGTAGCATAAGTAATCCTCACAAGGGTACAACCTTTATGTGCCAATTGGTTGAAAAAGGGTGTAAGCCTAAACAAGTAACTTATGCTAGTATGATTAATGCCATATCCAAAGAATGAAGGATAAGTAAGGCCATGAATCCATGGACGAAATTGGTGGATAAAGGTGTGGTCATAGAGAATTTTATGGATCTAGCTTAATGCTTGAGGGAAAAACTTTATGTAGGTGAGATGTTTTATAGATATTTTTAACAAGATTCTTCTTTTCTTATTTTTTTTATTATCATGGAATCTAGATAGTTTTGAAGCGCCGTGGATAATATTCATAGGAAAACCTTGCAAATAAATGCACTTCACAAAGTGAGTCAATAATTCCCTTCAACTTAACCCCAAGGTGGGCCATTGAGGATCTAGTTGGATGATTAATAAATGATTATTTCTTACTCTCAACTAGATATCAAGGGATGATTTTCCAATTTTGTAGCTAAATACAGAGAATTGGAAATATTTAGTTCATATAACAAGGGTGTCTCTTGATGAGTGTCTTTCAAGCATGCATCCACACAAATTGTTAAGAGGGGGGTTAGAGGCTAAAATTTTTGTGGAAGAGGATCATTTAAAAGTGAAGGAAAATCACCTTTCTGGAGAAATTTTAGAGGTGCACAAGCCTATGGAAATCACTATTCTTATTTCCATCCATTGCTTGAAACAAAAAAAATTATGAGTCCCTCAACCACACGTGCTATATATTTTGATTTATTGTCTCTCACTTGCAAAATGTCTACTTTCAATTTGTTTCTTTCTATTTAGATAACTTCAATCTTTGGATGGAATGTTTTTTTCTTTCTTTTGTTTATTTGGAAAACTTCAGCATATGAAAAAAACATTGATCCTATGTTTCTCATGCTTTTTAATCTTTTCATGGAATAGTGCTAAGAAGATCATGTGTTGGAAATTGGAAATTTCTATTATATAATATAATACTTTCTTGTGCAATGGGGACTCTCCCAAGTTAACTGAGAGATATTCTCCCTTGAAACCTCAAAGTGTAGCACGGGGCCAAAAGATATTTAAATGGAACCATTAGTCACCACAGGTTCAGTTTGGACTAGGGATTATTTGGAGGGTACGTTATGGAATGCCTCTTGGTTTTCTTGTATTTAATGTTAATATTGAATAGAAGAGTTTTATGCATAACTTTTTTCTAGGTATTTTATTTTTACTAGTACTTTTTCAAAATCTCTTTCTCCCTCTATTATACTACATTCAGGATCTTGTGACTATGGGGTTTTACCACACCCAACCATGGTTTTATTAAAAATGGATTTCAATGGATTTATAACCTTCCAAGTAATTCTTCTAAAAACCTACCAACATGTTTCTATTCATCATTTTCCCAAGCATGCTAATTGGGATTTGCTCACTTTCCATTTTCATCTCTTTCACTCTTATTGGACTCCCAAGCATACTTATTGGGATTTGCTCACTTTCCATTTTCATCTCTTGCATTCTTATTGGAATTCAGCAGGCTAATTGGGATTTGTTCACTTTCCATTTTCATCTCTTAGCGGACTCCCAAGCATGCTAATTGGGATTTGCATCATTTTCATCTCTTGCACTCTTATTGGACTTCATACATTAGATGGTAAAATTCTACAACTTTTGAACCTACTACCCCTTCTTAAAGTTTCTACTTGGCTTTGTTGAAACATTGAATATACTAAGTTTACATAAAGATAGGAGCATGGATTGGTGATAATGAAAGATGGTCAATTTCGCATAGGACTATTGTGTTCTATGAGTTAAGCGTGGATATCTATTGACTTCCACTATGTAGTGATGGACGAATGGATGGTGATTTCCTATAGTAAGATCCCATGTAGCATGATTCTTATGATTATGGTGAAATTTAGTTGATATGTGTCCAGATTACACATCTGATTTTGTTATAAACTTGTTGAGTGAAATTGTTACAAGGTTCCCGAAACCCAAAAGAATCTTAGGTATATGGGATCAAGGAAAGTGCTTCTTTTGCATGGTATTATCCTTACCAAAACATGGCAAAAAAACACTTTTGCGAAATTCTATAATTTAATATCAATAACCCCTTCCTCGTTAGTGATGAAGGGGTTATTATGATTATGTCAGATATCAAAATGTTGACAAAGTTAAAGTTGCATGTTTTAAAAATGACTAATATCCCTCTTGTTGCAGTCGGACATTATGATAATTCTTTAGCTGATATGTGGCTTGAAATCCTTCCAAATGTCATAGAGAAGGGATTCTTGTCCATGAGAATATGATGGGTTTGAAAAATCTATAAGCAACCTATGGAGAAAACTTTCATGCATTAAATCTAGATTGTTGTAGAAAGGTGTCAAATCATCAAAGTCTAAATATAATTGCTAACTTATGCCCCTTTATCATGCATTAAATCTAGATTGTTGTAGAAAGGTGTCAGATCATCAAAGTCTAAATATCATTCTAACTTATGCCCCCTTTATATGACTTAGATTTGGCACAGTGTGGGATTACAAATAATAACATCGTTTCTTTATTTTCTAGAAGAAAATAGACTATTTATATTCTTTCTCTATTGGTTGTATCCAAATTATGGATAAATGATTGCTTTTTTATAGAAAAGATGGGTGAAACATTGTTTGGTTTGAACTTGCAACATTGTAGTGGATTGACATAGATGACACTTGATTTACTTGGGGCATGTTTATGGTAGTTCTCTACTTGTCTCTTAGAAAATGAGGTATTGCACATAGAAATGGATACAACAAATGATACAAATTCACTTAGACTTTTCCTTCAAACAATGTAAGATTTATAATCATCGATATGGAATATTAAAATTAATAAGTTTTATTTTGGTAGGATAGTGAAACGAGTGTATTAGAGACAAATTCACTTAGAATTTTCCTTCAAACAATGCAAGATTTATAAGCATCGATATGGAATATTAAAATTAATAAGTTTTATTTGGGTAGGATAGTGAAACGAATGAACTAGAAACAATTTCTTAGTTCCAATGGAAGTTTCTAGGAACACAAAACAATTTCCATATACATAACTACCTAATCCTTTCTA
This sequence comes from Picea mariana, assembly GCA_032191745.1. Taxonomy (NCBI): domain Eukaryota; kingdom Viridiplantae; phylum Streptophyta; class Pinopsida; order Pinales; family Pinaceae; genus Picea; species Picea mariana. The sequence continues at coordinate 88,981 of JASDQU010305634.1, read as the reverse complement.
AGGCAAGATTGTGCTTGAAAATAATATCTAGGTCAAATTAAAAACCTATCTTTTAATGTGATATAAAGATTGAGTTTAGCTTCTTATTACTCTCCATACTTTTAATGTGATATAAAGATTGAGTTTATCTTCTTGTCACTCTCTATACTATTCTTTTTATGGAATAAAAAATATTAATTACTTTCAAATAGAGGAGTACCATCTCTATAAAATTGATGAAGGGTGTTTTTTGTTCCCCACAAAGACTTCTCTCAAAATTGATAAATTTTCCCTTAGCAAGAAAGTTTTTTCAACACCTTCTTCGAAAGTATGAAATCTACTTCAACCACTCCTCTCTTTGGACATGGGTCAAGGTCTACCCAACTAGGAATAACAATATTATCATACAACTTGAAAGTAATGTATGACATGTTAGAAACTTGTCTCAACACTATTAAGGTATCTAACCATTAAGCCCCCTAGATTTTAATGAATCTTATTATTTAATCATCAATTAAAATTGATTTTGTGTGTGCTTAATGAAAATGAACGTTTATATTTCCCACTGATTGTTAAGAAAATGGTCATTGGGATGAAAAGGAAATCTATATTTTATAAGATTCCATATAGGGAACATCTTAAGTTTGCTCACTTAGTAGATCCCATGCTTATATTCAAAAGTGGTCTGTCTTCTCCGTGGAGGCACATATCATAAAAAATATTGACACATTAGATGTTAAGAGAGATCTTACTTCTACAAATACTAAAAAGAAACATTGACTAAGAAACTAAAGAAGAGGAAAAAGTGTTCCCTCTGGGTCTTTTAAACAGGGTGATGTCCCTTGGATATTGAAGAAAAATGATTTGTTTATATTGAATGATGTTATATTTGGTGTTAAGGTGCATTATTTGTATGTGTTGATTCTACAATGCTAATTCACCATATAATAACATTTGTCGACATTGAAATCACGTAGCCTTCTAGACCTTCTAGGGTTATGTTTGTTGTGACATGTTTCTTTTTTTGTAATAGAAGTTACATGCTATGCACAATAAATTTTTATTAAAATTAATTTTGCAGATGTTTATTTTGTAGGGTCATTTCCCTTTGTGCATGCATGTTTTTTTGAACAATGACTTCACCTAGGAAATGCAATGCCATGTTTAAATTATCTTCATTTGTATGTTGGATTACATCAAAAGAAATTCAAATGGATAGAATTCCATAGTGGCATCAAGATATAGGTGAGATTGCTTATATGTTTGAGAAATAAATACCCACTAGTTTCATGGACCTGCAGATTCGTCTTCTAATTCACCTAGCTAATGAGGTTGAGTTAGTTGGGTTTGTTATGATCCAACGCCTTAAAAATAATAAACAATCAATGAATATAGTCCACTTTAAGGGGGAAACCTACTTTTACAGTATATATTGAATGTACAAGATGAGATAAGATTATCCTATGACTAGGTCCCCTTGGTGTGTGTGTGTGTGTGTGTAGGATACAAGAAGTAAAATTATAATGAAAGGGTGCAATGAAGGGTTCTATCCTACATACAAATAGAACACTAGAAATGCAATAATTAAATAAAGGGTTCAATAAGGGGTATTATACATAACATGGGGTTGTGTCTAGGGATCAACATGCCCCTCCCCTTCAAACAAGTGTTATCATCAACACTTAACTGACCATAGGTGCTTCTGCAAGAACAATTCATCTTCTCATGCTGCCTCTTCCACTAGTAGGTTCTTCCATTTGACGAGGTAATTTATAATTCCTTCATTTCTTAGCTGCTTGGTCCTTATTTCAAGGATTGTTTCTGTTTCTAGTATGATTTCCCCTTCTACATTAATCTTTGGTAAAATATTTTGGACTAGGAGCTTGTTTCTGATGACCTTCTTTAAGAAAGAAACATGGAAGTCTAGATGTACACGTGTAGATGGAGGTAACTCAGACAATTTGTAAGCCATACTTCCAATCCTTTGCAAAACCTTATAGGGACCATAATATTTTGGTGCTAATTTATTGTCCTTATTTTGTTGCTTGAGGGGCATCTGTTTATATGGTTGTAGCCTCATACATATCCAATCCCCCACTTCAAATTCCCTTTCACTGTGATGTTGATCTGCTTGTTGTTTCATCCTATTTTGTGCCATAACCAAGTTGTCCTTTAATAGTTTGAGAACCTCTTGTTGGTTCCCTATGTGGTTCTCCACTGCTTGAACCTTTGTATTCCTTTTCAAGGGTGATGTAATGGATGGAGGATGATATCCATGAAGTTCTAGAAATGGGGACATTTTTTATGAAGTATGGAAGGATGTGTTGTACCACCATTCCGCCAAGGGAAACCACTTGACCCATTGTGTATGTTTATCATATGCAAAGCAACGAAGATATACTTTTAGAAATTTATTCACAATATTAGTTTTCCCATTGGATTGAGGATGATAAGATGAACTGTGAGCCAATTGAGTACCAAAACAAGATAATAATTAAGTCCAAAAATTTCCATTGAAAATTAGATCTTTGTCACTTACAATAATCTTGGGGACTCCATGTAGCTTTTGAACTATTTCCATGAATGTTCCAACTACTTTACTTTCTTTAAAAGTATGATAAAGAGAGAAAAAATGGGCATGCTTTTTCATTTGATCCACTACTACCATGATGACAGTATTTCCTTCGGATTTGGGTAAACCTATAATAAAATCCATTGAAACTTCTTCACAATGTCAACTTGGTATAAATAATGTTTGTAGGAGACCTAGTGTCTTGATTGTCTCTCCCTTATTTTGTTGGCATATCAAACATTCAGACACAAACATTTGAACATTAGTTTTAATACCTTCCTGGAAAAAATCCTTCTTGATCACGTGGTATGTTTTTGAGAATCCTGAATTTCCTCCTATAGGAGAAGTGTGCAATTCCAGAAGGACCTTTTGTTTGAATTGGGAATTCTTACATAAATATAGGTGATCATGATACCATAGCAAATCCATACAAAATTATCTAATGAACTAGGGTCCTCTTGTAGTTGTTGAATGATCTTACATATCGCTTTATCTTGCTTCTTCCACTGAATCATATTGCATAATAGAAATATAACATAATGAAACTTATGTTTCTTCTTCTTTCCTTGAAAGGGCATCTCCCACAACATTATGTTTTCCTTTAAATTTGTAGATAATTTAAAAGTCATAACATGGCATCTTTGTAACCCATTTTTGTTGCTCTTCTGAAGATAATCATTGCTTCAATAAGTACTTGAAACTGTTCTAATATGTTTTGAATTTGAAGCGTCTCCCTATTAGGTAAGGGAACCATTTTTGAACTGCATGTAGTATGGTCAACATTTCTTTTTCATAAATGGGTTTGAGTATAATTTTCCTTTAAGTTGGTTGTTTTCAAAGGCAAGGGGCCTTCCTTCTTGCATTATAATTGCACTAATTCCATGGCCCGAGGCATAACACTCCACAATAAATGTTTTTGTAAAGTTAAGTGTGGTCGGGATGGGAGTTTTACACATAGCCTCCTTAAGTTTTTCAAAATATTTGGTTGCTTCTTCATTCCAAGAGAATGATTCCTTTTTTAATAATGATGTTAAAGGTGTTGTTATTTGACCACAATTATTGACAAACTTGTGGTAATATCCCATCAATCCTAAGAGTCCTCTAATTTTCTTCAAGGTTTTAGGAATTAACCATTCCCTCATAGCTCTAATTTTGTTAGGGTCCACTTTTGCACTTTCATGAGATACAATATGACCCAAGTATTCCACTTTTTGAACCCCAAAGGCACACTTGGAAGGATTTGCATAAAGTTGTTGTTCTTACATAGTTGTAATACTCTGTCAACACACATTCTCTTTTGAATATTTGTTGTAGATTAGTATGTCATCAAAAAATACTAACACAAATTTTCTAAGGAAGGGATTGAGAATATAATTCATCAAGATTTGAAATGTTGAAGGTGCATTAGTAAGTCCAAATGGCATAACCAAAAACTCATAATGACCTTAATGCGTTCTAAAAGTTGTTTTGGGAATGTCTTCCCACCTTATTATGATTTGATGATATCTCGAACGAAGATCTAACTTAGACAATAATTTTGCTCCATGAAATTCATCTAATAATTCATCAATGACATGAATATGAAACTTATCTTTGATGATCATTTTGTTGAGTTGTCTATAATTTGGACACATACACCATGAATCGTCATTTTTTGTAACCATCACCATTGGCGAAAAGAAATAACTTTGGCTAGGTTGAATGTTGTCGACCTCTAACACTTTTTATATCATACATTCAATCTCACTCTTTTGTTCATATGGATACCTATAAGGCCTAATGTTAGGTGGTACACTCCTTGGTTGCAAATGAATAACATAATCATGATCTCGAGCAGGTGGAAGGCCCTTAGGAATTTCACTAAATACCTTGGAATGATTCTTGATAAGTATTTGGAGATCTAATGGAGCAGAGGATATAGAAGTTTGAACATCAAGTGAGTATAATTGTGAAATTACACCATGGTGTCCCTTTTTTAGTAATTTTGTCATGCTATTTGAGCTTATCGCCTTAGAGGGTTTCCCTTGGATACCTCTAAACTCAGTTTCCTTTCCATCTGAGGAAAATATCATGAAAATAAATTGGAAATTAAGAGCCATTGTTCCCAATGATTGCAACCATTGGACCCCTAATACAACATCAAAACCACCCATTTTGATGGAAATCATGTGACTATCCAAAATATACTCCCCCATGTTGAGGTTAATACTATGGCACTTTCTATAACAATTTATGGTACCTCTGTCTGCAATTATTACTTGAAACAGAGGTGTTGGATATACAAAGAAAAATAAATGTTTTTCTAATTTGTAATTGATGAAATTATGGGTACTACCAGAATCAATCAATACTGTTGCTTTTTTCTTTTTGATGTATCCTTTTATATTGAGGGTTTGTGGAGTACTGATACCAACCAATGCATGACAAGATATTGTTGGAGTAGTCTCTTCTAGATCTATCTATTGTGATGGTTCCAATTTTTTATCTTCTTCCTCTTCATAGTCAATGTAGAATAATTTCTTCTCACTGCATTTATTTCCTTTACTGTACTTGCTATCACAATTGAAACATAGCCCATTTTCTCTTCTTTCATCCATTTGTTGAGGTGTCAACCTTATCAGTTTAGGAGAGGGAACATGGTGCTCTCTATAGTTAGAAATGGCCACCCTTCTAGTATCCATATTTGTGTTTTCCACTTTCCTTTCCATATTGAAAGCTTTCTCTAGGGATTTAGGTTTGAAGATATGCACCTCATGTTGAATGTTCTCCTTTAAAGTGCCCATAAAGAGATCTAACAAATTATCGTTATGAATTTTCTTTACCCTAAGACCAATCTTTTGGAATTGTTGAAAGCGTTATGTAATTGAACATTTTTGTCGAAGATTTATCAATTGAATTACAAATGTGTTGCTCTTAATATTCCCATAATGTGATATCAATTCATCCGTAAAAAAGGACCAAGAGATAATAGAATTGTTTTTTCTTTCACAAAGCCATTGATATCAAATTAATTGATCATTTTGTAAATACAAGGATGTAATAGGTACCTTTTGTAATCTTGGTGTTTGGTGTAGATCAAAGAATTGCTCCATCTAGAATATCCATGTTATATGATATTTACCATCAAACTTCCTCATATTGATCTTTGGAATCAAGTAGTTCATTGGTTTTGCATTGAAACCTTGATGATGTGGATCTTGAAGTGATAAATTCTTCTGAAATTCAATATTGATGCTCTGTGATTGTGATAAAATACTCCCCATATGTGATTGAGTCTCAACACCATTTTTCTCCTTATTTTCAAGATTTCCTTGGATCTCCATTGTTATAAAAACATGGTCGCGCAACAATTAAATAAGAAAAACGTGGAAATAAAACACAAAAGATACAAAATACAATAGACACAGATATACGTGGTTCACCTAGTGTGAGCTACGTCCACCAGAGAAATTGTCAGGTCCTTCCTTTTTATTATCCAACAAAATGAAGGGATACAACCTACAACACGCCTGCAGTAACTTCCTCTTGTTTCTCTCGCAGTCTCTCATAATAAAATAATCACACTCATACACAATTGTAATACAATTCCCTCATGAAAGAGGGTTGCCTTCTAGGGGAAAAAAAAAACACTAACATAACTTCTATCGTCAGATCTGCAAACTTATAATGAACGGTCTAGATTGACTACGAAATTACAGTATTTTACAAGGTAATTTTCCCAAA
>JASDQU010305634.1:70139-82645 GCA_032191745.1 Picea mariana | reverse complement strand
TAAGGGGACTAGGCAAACCTGCATATAAATCAAAGAGATAATCAGGTTCCACAACCAACATCCATATCTCTTTTAGGGATCTCCTATAAGAGCATGGCTTCTATGGATTTTTCATTTCATTCATTTTCTTTTCCATTTGATACATATTTTCATCCATTTTATTTTCCATATGTGCACTATTTTCATTTATCTTCTTTTTCATGTCATTCGCATTTTCATCCATCTTCTTTTCCATCCTATTTTCTATTTCATCCATCTTATTTTCCACTTCTTGAATTTTTCTTTGTGTGTTTACCAGCTCATCACTTGTTATTGACCTAGCACTCAAATCATTAAGTTGTTCCTCCAATTTGGATAGCTTCTTATGTATCTCCACATTTTCTTCATGAGTTATAGATGAAATTTCTAGGAGTTTAATTGGTGTTAAAAAAAATTTGGAGTCATGTGGAATAAAAATAATAATACTCTATTTTCTCTTTATCACAAATTTTGAATCATTAAAACTAGATCTTCCAATAAAAATTTATGCCGATTATTAGTTATGTACCTTTCAAACCCTAATTTGGAGTATGTATGGATGGATGACCTTTGTTCGGATGTAACTCTAAACTCAGAAACTTTCTGAGTCTAAAATTTGATCTTGTATTACTCTGATATGAATTTTTAAACTCCTGAGAATTTCACAGTTTGAACCTTTATTGATAAAATATTATAGCACAAATACTAAAATGTTTTGTTTAATACTAATTTCAAGATTATTAAAAATATCAAACTTCCACAAGATATATATCACAAATTATAATGATTCAATTTATAAAAAAAAGTTTCTAGATGTAATTCGCTATGTCTCCTTAAGATTCTAAAAATTTCAGAGTCTGAAACATCACAGAAAAAAAAGTTGCAGTGAAAATTCCAAGATGAATCTTTTAAAACTGATTTCATGATTAGTCACAAGCCTTTTATTTCCAGAACTATTTCTCCAAAAGTATAGGGAATCAAAACCTGACCACCTATACTATGAATTTTCTCCCTAGTCTCCATAAAATTTCATTGGAAGAAAATTCTCAGAAAAATAGCTATAGCGAAAATTACAAGATGACTTGTTTAAAATTGAATTTCGGATGAGTCGCAAACCCTATATTCCATAGGCTTTATATCCAAAATTATAAGGAACCATACCATGAAATTTTTACCACCTGTACCTTGATATTTCACCTCAGTCTCTTCAAAATTTCATGGTTGGAACATCCCAGAAAAAAATTATGGGGAAAATTCCAAGGTGTCTTAGTTGGAGGAGAAAAACCATGGGATCATAAGCTCTGATACCAAATGTTATGATACAATACCTTTAAAATGATAAAAATTCAATGAATATAGTCCACTTCGAGGGGGAAACCTTCTTTTACAATATATCTAATTCATAATACAATATGAGATCAAATAAGATGATCCTAAGACTAGGTCTCCTTGGTATATATAGGAGACAAAGGTTACAATTATAATGAAAGGGTGCAATGAAGGGTTCTAGCCAACATACAAATATAACACTAGAAATGTAATAATTCAATATTTAGGGCTTAATAAGGGGTTTTATACATAACACATGGTTATTTCTATGACTTAACACTTTCAACACAAGAATCAACACTGCGGAGCTTCCACTGAAACCAAGTTTATCACGAATCCAAGACAAACTTTCTCTATCAAAATGAGCCAAACCCTTAGCACCAAAGACATCCCCTTGAATCCAATAATCTCGCTCTGATACCAAATGTAAGTTTTAAACCTTTCTAGTGAAACAATGAATACAAATTCTTAAGAAAAATAGAAAGAACAACAATGGCATACTCACAATACACAAATATTTACTCTGGAAAACCCTTAACCAAGAAAGCCAACAAACCTTAGAGTTGCACCTCTATATTCTTCATTTTATTAATTTACTATACATAATACAATATTAGATATTCTGCAGCATCCAAGACCCTAATCTCTGAATTGGGATTATATTACAATTGATTGAAAAATCGCTGGCCAAAAAAAGTTAGTGAAAGGCCAAAAACCATTGGTGAAAACAACCCAAAATTTTTCCTCAGGGGCTCCACCTCTGAATCCCTAACCAAGGGGATATGGATGCCCCCTAGTGCATACAAATCACGCATAGAGATAACCATGCAAAGAGTGTAACAAATTTCCTAACATTGGCCCCTATGATGCAAAGCTAATGAAGCACCCACAAACATGAGAGAGACATACAATTGTTTAAGAATGCATTTTTTGCTTTGCAACTAGAAAAATACTAGCATTGAGCCTTAAGGAGTTTCCCTTCGATTGGACAAGATGATGATAAATGTTGAAATGTTATTACTTGAAGCAAATAGAAAAAAAGAAAGAGCATGTAGATAAAGAACCCCCTGATTGAATGTGAATAACACCTTTGGGAGGCACAACTCGAGGTCTTCCACATGTTGTCAAGCTAATGAAGTACCTATAAACATTAGAGAATGATACATTTATTTGGGACGATAGAGAAGCTTTGCATTAACAAAATATGATAGGAAAATAAAATGTCCATACCAATAATGATAATGATGACTACTATGATGATTCTTACCATTACCATCCACTCTCCACCCAAACCAATTTTGGTTTATTTCACCTTAAGAAAAATGGTAAGTGATTTGTTTTATAATTTTATTTTTATGTTTGAAAAGATTGGGATAAACTTTCTTAGATCTCTATATTTTTTATGAGTTAATAAGTTAGGAAGGTTGGTATTGTTACAAATATTTTGAAATTAAAATCTAATGTAGACATACTAAAGGCATTTTAAGAAAGTGATTTTCATCCACCATTTTCTTTATATCATAAAGATGACAAACTTCATTAAAATTTTTGACTCATTATTTAAATAATATTAAACAAAATAGAAACAAAATAATGGAAAGAGTACATTAAAAAAAACTGGGTACACATGCAAAAAAAAAAAAAGGAGTACATAAAAATTATTTTCCCTATTTTTATTATATTATAGAAATCATTACTACCATACCATTTAAATAATCTTTTTACTATATTTTTTAATGTGAAATAATATATATATACTTAACTTAGCTATAATAATTTGTCATAAACACAATTAATAATTATTTTTTATTATTTTATTTTAATTTCCATATTTCATTTATTCAACTACAGTAAAAATGTCCAATAAATATTAAAAAAAAACTTTAAAATCACCATCGTTCTCTTCTCTTATGAAGTGGTATAAATAATTGTGATCTTAAACTTAATCCCAATTGTGGTATAGTTTTGCTTTGATTACAGATTATGCATATTGTTCAGGTTTGATAGTGTGAATCTACGGATGTGGGTTACCAAATTATGCAAACAGCAGAGCATGTTCACTGTCAATGGACAATTAGAGATAGTGGTAGAGTTGTTTCACGTGGACCGTGCCAAATGCATCGTAAGAGCCCGGAAAAACCCTTTGAACAATGATTCTCCGAGACAAATTGCATGATTTTACATAGCCGGAGGGGAACTAATGAAGTAAGTTGTCATGCAACATTATTATAATTTAAAGAAGATAATAATAATTTAAATTTAAATTTAAAAGTTCTTGTTGTGAGGGTGTGTTTGAAAAACAAAACTTTATGGCATGAAAATTAAAACTAGATGTTGTACTTTAACTTCTTTGCAATTGAATTCCCTTGAAACTCCCAATTAGGAATGCTTCGCTGAAATACCTTTAAAGGTCGGTCTTGTAGTTCCAATGAGTCAAAGGGAACATCGCAGGATGATTTCACCGAGTCTATTTGATGCTTGTGCAAGCTTTTAGAACCATCGACAGAGCACCGGGTATGAAAATGGTTAAATTTTGCAACTAAGGGTTAAGTTTGAAAATTTGAGGATGTTGTGGTCATTAGTAGAGGTCCAGGTTGTTTTGGTGTTTTTACAACTTTTTCAAATAATATGAATTATGATGGAGCTTAAAATGGCCAAAATCGTGTATCTTGCATGTTAGGTCAGTGGTAGAAGTTGTTTTAGTTTTAAATTTTTTGTTTATGGGAAGGAGCAACACACTGAAAAAGTTGAGTGCAATAACATTAACGATATGATTTATGATTTACTCGTCATCCATGCATTCTGTTTTTTTGGGTTATGATTATTTTATATAGCGTTAGGGTGAGTGCTAGAAGTTCGTGGCCGAAAAAGTGGCAAGGCCATGAACAAGAACACACACTCACAAGAACGCGTGTGCGTTCCTAGGAATGTGCATGCATTCCTACAACTATAGGTTCGGTTGTGGCCGAACCTCCACATGGATTGCCACATAGGTTAAGTAGTAAGAGCGCGTGCACACTTTTAAGAAAGTATGCACGCTCTTGTTGGTGTTTTTCCTATAAACGACTCGAGAGCGATTTTGTGCATATTGAGCACAAAATCGCGCTTGCAATTCTCATTGGGCAAATAGGGTGAAGAGAGGAGAAAGAAAGGGAGGATATTTCCACCACCACCATGTGGTATGTTACATTTTTCTTAACTTGAATCCAATTTAGTCATTCTAATTTAATATTCTTCTCCCAATGATCTAAATTGAAAAAAAATTGTAATTCAGTATTTTAAATAAAAAAATGAAACTAATTTGCATGCCATGGATGTTAAATTGCAACATATACAATATAATGGAACCTTGGGACAATTTAAAACCCTCACAAGAAAACCAAGAAGATCAAAACCCCAACCCACCACCACCACCACACAATGTAAACAGTGAAATTGATAAGGGGTTGGTGATATTAAGAAACCTTGAGGAACATTTAAGGGAGACTAGAGAACCTAGCAGAGTCTCATTGGCCACTTGTTTGTACATCATTGTGCAGTCCATTGCAAGTGCCCAAGGGAAATTGACATCTATTTCTAACTATAGGAAAAAAATGTATGATTATTATAACACTGGTTTGGACAGAAACCAAATCAAAGAAATGGGCATTTCAAAACAAAAAATATTGTCTATTTTTAGGGATCCTAGAAATGGACAAAAACTAAAATTGATCGGGAAACACATATCCATTGATTGGTGCATCCATCCCCAGATTAGTCAAATCTAGATGGATAGGTGGTACATGGTTTTTAATAAATCTCCCTGCAATAAAAGAGAAATTACCTTATATTTTCTCAAGAAATTATGTGTTGAGTTTATTATGGGTAAGCATGTCAACTAATTTGACATTAGTGACTTTCAGGGGGTAGTTCGAGGGTCTGAACAGGACCAAGAGCAGGTCAGGTGCGACCCTGAGTTAGGTCCCCATCCCCCCTAGGTGAAGGCCTGACCACCCTACCCAACATCCTCCTATTGTAGAGAACTTGCAATAGGTACAACTAACCATCTCATCATTGACTCGTAGCCTAGTGCAACAAAGTAGCCATGTTGCACTATCTCGATCGGAGGTGCATGCCAGTGACATTGATAGAGGGTTTGGAGCGTCAACATGCACATGAGAGTACAGTGAGGAGAGGGTACATGGACATAGAAGTCGTCCATGTGAACCTCACAAATGCTCAAGTTGCAGGAAGACATGATATGGGCCTATAGAGCCCACTGGAGAACATAGCTTCATGGGGGAGGTTAGTATGTTAACCCTCTTTTTGTTATTCATTGATATATATTTATTTTGTATTTTGTGTATTTATATAGATATTTGATTGTATGTTGTTTTTCAGTTGTTGCGTCTGAGTTGCAGACCTTCTACGCCTATGGATGCATTAGTGCCTAGCCCCACCACTTATGTAACAGTAGAGGCAACATGTTCATTGGGTGCACCGTACACACATGTATGTATCACATTTGATAGATTCAATATAATCATTTCGTTATTTTATGTCATCTTCAAATTTTTTATATGTTCTTGTCTTTCTACAAGATTTGGCACCAGGTGATGTCGGGGAATGTAAATTTGGGATGGAAAAGTCATCAGCGTCACATGTATCATGTGTAAAGTTAAATATCGTATAATTCTCAAATTATTTGTGTTTATGTTTTTGAATTTTACTATTTGGTACTAATAGTTCAATTTTGTTCATATGTATGCAGGCCACCGATATATTTGCTAGTTATAGTAATATCGCAACCCTTGAGCACTTGGGTGTTACTTCTGGGTTACCTTTCTCTATGCCTAGTATGTTGGAATCACTTGTACAACCTATGAGGCTCCATCACAACCCACCTATCTACCAACCACCCCCACCACCACTTTCAGCCCCATCGACAGAGACTGTCACAGTAGAGGTTGTCTCGGAGCAGGTTGTACAACCTAGTGCTCCATCTGCCAGTGAATCTCCATCGATGCTTGAGATATTCACGATGAGATAATGCATTGATAATAATTTTATATGTTTCATAAATTTATTTTATGCATATTTTCTTAATTTTCTTGACTTGATCATTGTAACTGATGTAGGGTGGCATTGCAAATAGATTAGGGTCACGGAGGAGGGTAACAGCCTCATGATTGACAATTTCCTATGCAGTGAGTTGTCTTAGGTTAAATTACAAATTATTTTGTATGTTTATTAATTCATTGATGAAAAAGACTTATAACATTGTTTATTCCTTGTGCAATCTCTAGAGAGTCAAAGCATGCCCAGGAATAGAACCTCTCGAGGTGCATCCTCAAGCAAGAGAAGTAAGATAATTTCTGAGATGCTCCTAAGGGTGGTGAGGGTGGCAATGGTCAATGATTGACCAACTACAATCATATTGTATCTATGCTATGATATAGATGTTTTTTTATGTTAGGAAACTTGTATACTGGGCACGAGTTGCCANGTATATATATATATATATATATATATACAATTCACGGCACGCTTTTTATTAATCTCACTGTTTCTACATTTGATATTTATGAATATATGAATTTCAAAGTGTTTGAATTCCAAAGTGTATGAATTTTATGTGTATTAATCCCTTGATTTGTTTCTAAAGTGATTATAAATACTTGCATTACGCGTTAAGGAATAGCTTATGAGCACACACATTTGAGCTCAATGTTATTTTCTAGGGCACACACAATATTCACCTCTTTCTATGCATGACATATATAAAATCATTTGATTTATGTGTAACCCTTCATAAATGCTTAAACGATTAGTGAAGGATTCATTAATGAAAATGTTTGTTTAGATTGTGGTGTGGGTATATGTAAAGTTTGTTCAACCCATCAATTATTAATAACATTTATTCAGTAATGCTATGCTACCAAAATTTTATCTAAAAAGTAATGCCTTACACTTTTTTCTTCCTCCAACCTAATAGAAAATTAGCACATGTGAGTGGGTAAGTTATGTGTCTACAATAAATAGATTGATGTAGATCAACTACTTTTATGTGGTTGTGCTAGTATAGTACATCTTATAGATAATCAATGATGTGATATTCAAAATGTAAAACTCGAAAAAGATACTAATGAATTTTTAAATTTGATATCTATGGTACAGTTTCATTACCTGCACAATGTGTATATTGACTTGTTGATGATTGCAACTATTTCAAGTTGTCTCTCTCACACTATATTGATTCTCAAGTAAGACATAACTTATACATGAAATGAATTGTGTATCATCCACGAGAGGGTCTCTATTTATAGGTTATTTTTAGGGTTTAAGTGGTAACTTGGTTTTTTTCTTCTTGTTTCTTTTGAATTGCAGCGGGTCGGGTAATGAGGATGTGGTTAATGGATTTTTGCATTTGCAGTCCGACTTGTTCTCTTAGAGGTTTCATGGTAAATTCATTATTCAAAATAATTCAAAGAAAAAAAAGATCGAGAAATAAGTCAATATGTACTTGTAATGATCAAACATCAGAAATCATAGATGGTCTTACTAAACAAGATTTTAAATGCGGGCATATATTACAAAAGAAAGTGCCTCATTCTAAGTGACTAAGGCAGGAGATTGTTTTGTAGTCGGTGAACATCATTTTCTATAGAGTGAGTTGTTTTTCTTTTAGACTTAACAATGCAATGATCATTGTAGGAGAGAACAATGCATTCCATGGTGGCATTTATTGTTAACTCTAGTTGCACTATGTAATTTATTGCAATGATATTTTATAGCAATTTATGCCAACACAGACANCCATCTAATAAACAAAAAGATAATTTTTTGGACATAATATGTAAAACTAAATATAGCATGTAATCATAAGGTACATGTATTATAGTATATGACTTCATGGATATCTATTCTCTAACCTAAAAATGATGAAGGAAAAAGATACAGGCATTAGGCTTATATTGTACTTTTTTTTTTTTTTTAGTAAATCTCTTATCCATATCTGTTCCTTTTGTTACTAATGCTCCTACCCATATATATGTGTAATGGATTCAAATATTTTCTATGTATTAATTTTTGTGTCTTTGTACGTTGTTATCAACTTTAAAGAAAGATATGTATTCTTTACTTCTCGCGTCCTTTGCATTGTTGTTATCCATATAATATATATTAAAACCAGATACTTTTGGTGTCTTTTTGTAATGCATTCACATAAATAGATATAATTTCATAATGCTTGTTCTTCATCCGCAGTCCTCTCCCACAAGCATTGTCTCTCTCCCGATAAGGCTTTCGGTGAATTAGATGAATAATGATAGTCCAACTACTATCACAATAGCTCGGGAAACCACAACATTAATTGAGGTGCCTGCACTCGACTGGGCCTGGGGAAAATTATAATTAGTAGTAGAGGGCACCGACGTGGATGGGAAGGTCAAGGCTGTCAGACTGCTAGTAATATTGGTGGGGGATCCACCATTAGCAACGATAGACTGAACGTCAATGATCATCTTCATACCGTCAACGTATTTCCCAGGCATTCTGCATATGAAGTACATGTTGTTGAGATTTGATAGGGGGATCTATGTGTTTCCTTCGTTGAAGGATTGCAGAGCATTGCTCGTCTGGTAGGAGTCGTAGTCTGATTTGCTTACCTCCAAAACAGTGTGCAGCCACAAATACTAGAAAGTTGTGAAATATTACCGTGTCACATAAATGAAAATAAAGCTACAAATATCAATTGCAATAATGTATTTATTGATTTACTTACTAAGGGTGTCGCCCATTGCGAATGACTTTCCCTACACCCAAGAATTCAAATTAGTGGTGGTATCCCATCCCGCATTGTCTCCCGCCATATATTGTGTTGCTCCACTCGGCACAACCAACGCTACTACCACGACAATTGACAAAATACCTATTGCCGCAACGTCCATGTCGTCTTCCTTTTCTTCAAATTTTGATGTGAATTAATTAATTCACGATCCTGTCGATACTGCAATCTAATCTTGTAATAAGAAGAGATCTTTGAAGTTTGAAGTTGAACTAGTTGTGTGGAGGGAGGACTGATGCATAGGAGAGGAGAATATTGATTTCCTTAATTTAAACCCACCCTGTTATACATAGGAGATAGTTGACCCTAACAAATTTGACATCGAAAAATATTTCTTTTTTCTTTTGTCCTATGATAAAGATTGTGGATTTGTTTGTTTCGTATAGTGAATTGCACCTACGCCAAAGCCACATACCCATTTATTTCATCAATATTAGCCAACCTCTAGAAAATTTTCAGAACAAAAACTATAGAAATGTAATGCAAAAATGTTATCACCGACAGCCTCTGAACGAGTCAATTCCTAATAAACATATAACATTGTGCAAGGTTGTATTCAATTCCTAATAAACATATAACATGTGCAGGGATGTGAGGAGGCGTTGAGGCAACAGATGGCAAGGCGGTGAGCAGGTGGCCGATAATAAGATCACGTAGCAAGGGAGCTTGTACGTTGTCGGTTCGGCTATAGTCTATGCACTGCCCTCAACAGAGACTAATAATAATTTTTTAATTCGTAATGTCCTAAAATATTGATGTACGTAAAAGTAAGTTAATTAATTAATTATTTAATTCTTAAAAAAGTAAAATCTGAATATGATTGAACATACCTCTTCTTCCCAAAAGTTTACATTGTAGTGTGAAGCATTTGAATCTGTTTACAAGTTTTCACTGGTTCTCACTTACAACAGATATACCCTGATTTATCTATATAAAGGTTTGGGGGTCCATCCGGGCCATTCGACCATCCACTGTCTGAACCCGTGATCTGGTCATCACCCTATGCGTCTTGTTTTCTGCCCACGCCTCCTAAATTGGGGGAAACCCATGGACTGATCCGCGCCTCCAGAGAAGTCCGAGCACCCGTACTCGTCTGAGCGTGTTGTAAGATAGTTGTTGGTTGTTGTAGCCATGCAGTTCCTTGACTGAGTGTTACTTTTTGAGAAGCTGACACATCCTGTAATCGCCTAAGCTTTGCTATGTCTAGTGGTTGACGCAGTCTAAACTCGAAACAGGGATTATCAACCTCTGCATTGTTTCTTGGTCACGTACCTCTGAAAACCCAGAACCGTGAAGCTGATCTACATGAGTCATGTACCCAGCCTATTCTGTAGAGTCGAGTCTGCATTGAACTGTCTTTGGGTTGTTTCCATCAGTTTCTTGAGCCGTGTTGTGTCTTAGTGCTCGACTGTTACCATTTTGGGGTGTCCATAACCATTTTCCTATTGTTTCTGATGTCACCTATGAGTAAACCGAATGTTGTTGTTGTTGATGTTAATATTACCTTGTAGGAATTGAGTCGAAACTGGTTGAAGAAACGGGTTGTCAGGCCCGTGGTTGAAGAGACAGGTTGTCAGGCATGTGAGCATCTCTCTCCAGGTGAGAGAGTTTGTTTGGAAGTGGTTTTCTCCTAGAGAGAGTTCAACACCAGCTATAGAGCTCTGAGAATTCCGGTCCGGCCTGTTGATGAAGCCCAAGGCAAGGGAGGTGAAGCATCCGATGGACTGTCTGACAATGAAGGTGTATACTCCTAGGGTTGGACAAGCATGTGGGGAATGAGAGTCTGTGAGTAGTGGGTGTAAGAAGGCTCCTGGAGAGAATCCTTCCAGTTGCACTGTGCAGTTTCCTGTAACCTCATCCTAGTCTAGGATTCCCTTGCCCTGGGTGGAGCTTAGTCCCAGCTTGGGGGTGACCTACTGCTAAGAGTGATGAGAAGTGTGGTCTATGGCTGGGAGGTTCATGGAAGGTCTGCACACAGTTGGTGGTGTTACTCCAGTTGAAAGATAAGTATCAGTCTATGATTAATTTATATGCTATGCATGTTTGTGCTACTGATTCTTGAACGTTATCATGTGTTGAACATTATCATGTGTTCCGTTGCATGTGGATTTACTGTTAATCTTGTTTGAATCTGAATGGTAACAGTAACTCTGTGTTATGTGTTTTACTTCGATTAAAATGCATGTTATATGTGTGTGTGTGTGTGTGTGTGTGTGTGTGTGTGTGTGTGTGAATATTCTGTAGTGGTAGCATTACCCGAGCACTTTTGTTGGTCGGGGATGTTACAAAATTGGTATCAGAGCTAAGTAGTGGCATTTCCCGACTTGTTGGTGGCTGGGGATGTTACAAATTGGTATCAGAGCTGAGTAGTGGCATTACTCGACCTGTTGGTGGCTGGGGATGTTACAAATTGGTATCAGAGCCAAGACTTTCAACCTGAGCCTGGATGGGCCATGTTAGTGGAAAGTGAAGCAAAAGGTTTGAAAGAATTGTTGTCGAAGTAGACAAAATTCGAGTTCAGAGCCAAGGTTTTAACGTCGAACCTGGATGGGCTGGATAAGTGGTCTTTGGACCCGAAATTTTAGGTGGAAATTGTGTCTGGAGGAACCAATTTTGGACCTCAGAAATGTTCCTAAGTGCTGATATGTTACCTTTGTTGTGTTAAGAAGCTCAGGAGGAGTAGTTGTATTGTAAAATCATGACAGAAGTGGTGTTGGACCACAGAGTAATGTGTGAGCTGGTGAAGTATTGAATAAGTTTCAATCGTTTCTCTTCTTTAATTTTTCGAGTGCAAGCAGTGCACATTGTCCGCAAGGAGTGCATTGACAGAGGTAAGTTAACCTCAGAGAAGCTCAGGAGAGATATCGTTGAACCTTCATTAGTAGAAGTGCAATAGTGCATAAGAATAACTTTGTGTTGAGTTCAGAGAGAGATGGAGTCACTGAGAAATCTGTAGGGCTCTGTCAGACGAGCATCAAGTGAGTGAAAATGTGCACAAAGAGAACTCTTTGTCAAGTTCAGGGAGAAGAGTATCAGAGGAAGATACTCACAGAGCTGTTGAACACTCTATAGAAAACTCTCAACAAGGTGTGCTTTGAGCAGAAGGTTTCCAGGAGGGCACAAAGTTTTCCTTTGAAAGGAAATGGAAGGGCCGAGACCCTTAGGAGACTGAGTAAATAGAAAAGATCAGAAGAGATAATGCGAGGAGTGCATAGGATTCATACTTATTCCAAGTCCCAAAGCTCAGGAGGGATAGCATTAGCAGAGACGCAGCCAAGACCCAAGATAGTCGGGTTCACAAGAGAATTTTCAAAGGCTGAAACCTTTGAATATC
>JASDQU010305634.1:50593-69347 GCA_032191745.1 Picea mariana | reverse complement strand
GTTTTGGGATGTCCTGAAGCGCCAAAGCCCGAAATGTCTAAGGGTCATTGACCTGAAGAAAGGAACGTGGATCATTAATCTACGAGGAGACACGTGGAATACGGAGGCTCACTTCATTGGACAACCATTGATCTGAAAGTGGACATGTGGCGCTAGATCTATAACTCCAAGCATGGAGCACTACGGAGGAAAGCAGAGGGTTAAAGCATCGAAGCCCCGAAGGAGATCTCAATCATTGATCGAGAAGGAGGTTGAAGGACCCTTGATATGGTCTTGATCGGAAACACCCGAAGTCCCAAAATAATCGAGGACTGTCGATCTCAAATCAACAAGGACCGTTGATCTTTACAGTGGTATCTCCCGAAGTCCTGAAACTCTGAAGTCTTGGAACTCAAACGCCCGAGGTTCCATAGTGAGTGTAATTCGTTGGATGATGGGTAGACGTGGACTATTGATTCACTCTACTTCGTGAGTTCAGTAATCCAAAACTCCTAGAGATTGTTGTGTTGTGTTTGAAAATTCCCGAAGCTGAAGGCTCGAGTAAGTACCTATTGATTTATCACTTGGTCATGATCGTGGTCCCATGCAAATTAAGGGCCCAAGGAAAACAAGGGCTAGTTCCCGAAAACTGTGTTAAAGAAGGAAAAAGGGGTTAGGAAGGAAGCCCGTGGGTTTCGTCTGGTTCAGACCTACATTAGGGAGGTACTAAAGACCTGGAAACCTTATGATAGGGTCCAAAAAATATCTAAGATCCATTAGCTCAGAGGAAAGAGATCGTTGCACAAGAAGCGCATCAGAGAAGAAGGACAGGGAAACTTCTTTATTCTACATCTGAGATTTTTTAGAAGTCGTGGGATCAGATGTTGGGTTCGATAAGAAGCATGGAAACCCAAAATGGGATTCTTGTTTGGGGAAGACACTCCAGGTGACAATCCTTGCGCATCAAATGTGAATGAGAGGTGGAGAAATCCATCTGCAATACATGATAATGCATGAACCATAAGTTCATATGGAAATGCAAAGAATGGGAATAAGGAAGGAAGGTTTTAGGGAATTATAATTCGTTCATGCAGAAGCTGAATCAGAGGAATCCAAATAACAATGGAATGCTGAAAATTAATAATCAACATAATATGTGATGGAAAGTATGCAAAGTAGACAAGGAAAAAATCTTGGATGGAGTCAAGTCCATGATCGTCCTAAGATAATGGAAGAAGAAATCATGAGATAAATGTCTAGCTAGAAAAAGAGAAGTGAAGAGTACAAAAAAACCTCAAATACTAAAGTATTCCGTTGGGAAAGGGTTGAAGAAGTTCATGCCTGAAGAGTAACTGGATGTTGAAGAATCTAGAGTCTATAAAACAGCTTGGTGTGGAATTTGATTCATCCAAGTAGGAGATTGGGATAGTTGGACCCAGGAAATTAACGAAAGTTGAAGGTTAATATCAGCTTAGTTTGGGACTATAAATGCAAAGGCAACCAAGAGTGATTTTGCTAGAAATTGCTCAGGACAAAAATAGTCATGTACAATGACTACAATGAGAGCATAAGAAGATTCAGGAATCCAAGAAGAATTGAAGACTTCTAGGATCAACAAGGAAAAGTTTCACATGGGAAAGAAGTTGTTGCAATTTCTGTGGAAGCAAGTATGTTATGGCATGATTGGGTTAGCTAGAGAAAAGAATGCTTGCATGTTTGCAAGTGTTGTTGATGATGTTGCTACATAAGGAGAGAAGCAACTTAAAGTTGAAGTGTTGGTTATAGGTTTGATAAAATAAGCATGAAAGCTTCTATTTCCATCATACATTCAGGTAGTATAAAATTTATTAATGGAATTCATGAAGGTATGAGTTTTATTACTCTTTTTTCATAATTTTTGAAAGGAAATTTAGGTAAGAATTTCTTCAACCAGAATTATTATATAAAATTACATGATTATATTATTGAGTGCATGCCACTAGATGTGGTAAAGGCCAGAGGCCTGCATTAATTCAAATATTTTTAGATTATGAATGCACACACTGACATAGTAGAATGTCATATTAATTTGGTTATGTAGTAATAACCAAAGAATTAAAAGATAAGAACTTGTTATAGGAATGAATGCCAGTAAGGTAGTCATGTATGAGACTAGGACCTGGTTGGATATGGAAAGGTATGGATATGGAAAGGTTATGAACCACACAGGTACTAAAAGCTTCCTACCTTTAAATAAAACTTGGGCTGCAACCTTTTTGCTAACACTAATGAACACCACAGAATTATATTCTTGGTGTAGTGTTCGGGTCGAAAAGGAAGGCATCCAATTAATTGGGAAGACAATAGGAAGTGTGTGGAGAATGTGTCAACACATTGGCCAGAATTCCAACTTATGGATGGTGAGATACATGAATGAGACAAATAGCATTATGTAATTCAATGCAAGGTGCACTGAATAAATAGGCATTGAGAGTTGTACTCGTGTCTAGTAAGGGGCATAGTTTCACTCATACATGATGAAATTGTATACTTAAATGCACTTTGTTGAATGCATTTTGTGAGTGCATGTAGATATGTTTTTGGCATGGAAATAATTATACTAATGGCTGAAATGTTGCTAACTCGTGAAGTTGAGAACATTTCAGGAATTGTTAAACATTGCAATAGGAAAGTTGCAAGCCAGGTAGTCACAAGAATAGAGACTATAGAAAATTTTATGTTCAGAAAATTGAAATAATAACTTACTGTTATTAATTATGAACATGCATATGCATAGAATGATGAGTCATTCTATTTGGTTAAATTGTTTGGTAATTTTGATTGAATTGCTAGGTGTAGGCAATTCTAAGATCATTGCATAAGCTGTTGTACATGTTGAATTATGATGTACAGAAAGTACTGACAATTTGTTGGTTGCATGCAAGATGAAGCATTACAGGAAAAATGGTATGCAGTTTGGTGCCTGTGCAAAGCCATAAGGATGGTTGTATTCATAATATGGCAACAACCAAGATGAATTATGAAATAGAATTTCATGTTTTGGGGAAAAGATGAATTCCCTTTAAACTAAGTTTGAGTTTATAAATAAATTCTTTTATGTTTTCTCATGATAACTGCATGTGGGCGATGCAGATGAGATGATGTTGATTAAAGTTAGAATGTTGACTACAAAGAGTAGCTCAAGAAGATGTTGATTTGAGACCTCTAAGGGCAATTGGAAATCCTCTAGCCACAGTGCTCTGAGACTTCTTGATTCGACATGTTGTTGAAGCCCAAGGAAAGGGAGATGTAGTAGCCGATGGACTATGTGACAGTGAAGGTGTACACTCCTGGGGTGGGACAGGCATGTGGGAAATGAGAGACTGTTGTTTGGAGTGTTGTTGAGGTTTGGTTGGTTGGATTGTTGTTGAGGTTTGGTACCTTGGCCTAGACCATGTTGATGTGGAAGGCCTTCTCAATCAAAAGATAAGTACCAATTCTCTATTTAGTGTATCTTGTATATAGGTTATAATGTTATTAGAATTGCCTATATATACATAAATATACATTGCATAGATGCTTGCATTACCTGCATCCATGAATGTACATAATGTGTTTCATGTTTCATTGCTTAAGAAATATATACTTGATGCTAATCATGTTATTGATTGGAATGTGATTCAGGTGGAGAAAGAAGACGTCTTGCAAGTGCATCCGGTGCACATATTGGACTGGAAGAGAAAACAACTCTGGAATCGAGCCATAGGGATAGTAAGGGTCCAGTGGACCTGGTACGGTCCTGAGGATGCGACATGGGAGCATGAGGATGTTGTGCGGGCATAATACCCGCATCTTTTTGAAGATTTTGGAAATCTTGTTGATGTTGTGTAAAGAGTTGCACTGAGGACAATGAAAAAATAAGGGGAGGGGATTGTAATATCCCCCGGTAGTGCCCCATTTTTATTTATGAATTGTAAATATGTTTTGTAGGATGGTGAGCCAAGTGTATATAATATGGTGGGATTATATGTTTATTAGACCGGAGAGCCTAGATGCTTAAGGCCATGAGCCTGATTTTATATATGTAATCATGTAGATCATTAATAAAATATAAAACATCATTGTGTGCAGTCCGACCACGAAGAAAGAGTGATGGGGGACTAAGCTTCCACAAGGTTGGGTAAGGGAGGAGGCTAAGTGTTTGGGCCTAGGGGATAATCTAGGGGGATAATATTTTATTATTATTCCTAAAGACTAAGGTGGACAATTGATGAATGTTGTCCTAAGTTCGTGGAAAATGGACGTATGCTAAGTGGAGTGCATGCAGCTCTAGGAAGACAAGTATCAACCTGGGCACATGCAGTTAAAGCGGATGAGTTGAGCCGGGTTGGGGCTTCGTCTGGGCCATTCCGCCATCCACTGTTTGAACCCGTGAGCTGGTCATCGCCCTCTGCATCTTGTTTTCTGCCCACACCTCCTGAATCGGGGGAAACCCATGGACCGATCCGCGCTTCTGGAGAAGTCCGAGCACCCGTACTCGTCTGAGCATGTTGTGTGCTAATTGTTGGTTGTTGCAGCCACACAGTTCCTTGAATGAGTGTTTCTTGTTGAGAAGTCGATGCATCCTGTAATCGCCTGATATTTTCTATGTCTAGTGGTTGACGCAGTCTGAACCCGAAACAGGGATGATCAACCTTTGCATTGTTTCCTAGTCATGCACTTCTGAAAACCTAGAACCATGAAGTCGACCTGCGTGAGCCGTGTACCCAACCTATCTGCTTTTGTAGAGACGAGTCCACACTAAATTGTCTTTGGGTTGTTGCCATCAGTTGCCTGAACCGTGTTGTGTCTTAGTGCTCGACTGTTACCATTTTGGGGTGTCCATAACCATTTTCCTACTGTTGTTGTTGTCACCCGTGAGTAAACCGAATGCTATTGTTGTTGTTGTTATTATTACCTTGCGAGAATTGAGTCAAAAATGGTTGAATAAGCAGGTTGTCAGGCCCGTGGTTGAAGAGGTAGGTTGTCAGGCCTGTGAGTAGCCCTCTCCAGGTGAGAGATTTTGTTGGGAAGTGGTTTTCTCCTAGAGAGAGTCCAGCACCAGCTACGGAGCTTTGATAATTTCGGTCTGGCATGTTGTTGAAGCCCAAGGCAAGGGAAGTGAAGCATTCGATGGACTGTGTGACAATGAAAGTGTATACACCTGGGGTGGGACAGGCATGTGGGGAATGAGATTTCGTGAGTAGTGGGTGTAAGAAGGCTTCTGTAGAAAATCCTTCCAGTTGCATTGTGCAGTTTCTTGTAACCTTAGCCTAGTCTAGGATTCCCTTGCCTCGGGTGGATCTCAATCCCATCTTAGGGGTGACCTACTACTGAGAGTGTTGAGCAGTGTGGCCTATGGCTGGGAGGTTCATGGAAGGTCTGTATGCAATTGGTGGTGTTACTCTAGTTGAAAAGATAATTATCAGTCTGTGCTTAATTTATATGTTATGAAGGTTTGTGCTACTGATGCTTGAACGTTATCATGTGTTCAGTTGCATGTGCATTTACTATTAATCTTGTTTGAATCTGAATGGTAACAATAAATCCGTGTTATGTGTTTTACTTTGATTAAAATGCATGTTATATGTGTGTGTGTGTGTGAATATTCCACAGTGGTAGCATTACTCGAGCATTGTTGTTGGTCGAGGATGTTACACAATTGGTATCATAGTTGAGTAGTGGAATTTCCCGGCATATTGGTGGTTGGGGATGTTACAAATTGGTATCAGAGCTGAGTAGTGGCATTGCCCGTCCTGTTGGTGGTTGGGGATGTTATGGAAAAAATATATGAGTATTATAACACTAGTTTGGAAAGAAACCAAATCAAAGAATTGGGCATTTCAAAACAAAAAATATTGTCTAATTTTAGGGATCCTAGAAATGGACAAGAACTACCATTGACCGGGAAACACATATCCATTGACCGGTGCATCCATCACCAAATTAGTCAAATCTAGATGGATAGGTGGTACATGGTTTTTGATAAACCTCCCTGCAATAACAGACAAATTCCCTTATATTTTCTGAGGAAATTATGTGTTGTTTTTATTATGGGTAAACATGTCAACTACTTTGACATAAGTGACTTCCAGGGGGTGGTTCGATGGTCTAAACAAGACCGAGAGCAGGTTAGGTGCGACCCCAAGTTAGGTCCCCATCCCCCTAAGTGAAGGCCTGACCACCCTACCCAACATCCTCCCATTGTAGAGAAATTGTAATAGGTACAACTAACCATCTCATCATTGACTCGTAGCCTAGTGCAATAAAGTAGCCTTGTTGCACTATCTCGATCGGAGGTGCATGCCAGTGACATTGATATAGGATTTGGAGCATCGACATGTACATGAGAGTATAGTGAGGAGAGGGCACATGGACATAGAAGTCGTCCATGTGAACCTCACAAATGCTCCAGCTGCGGGAAGACATGCTATGGGCCTATAGAGCCCACTGGACAACATAGCTTCATGGGGGAGGTTAGTATCTTAACCCTCTTTTTGTTATTCATTGTTATATATTTATTTTGTATTTTGTGTATTTATATAGATATTTGATTGTATGTTGTTTTGCAGTTGTTGCGTTCAAGCTGCAGATCCTCTACGCCTATGGATGCATCAGTGCCTAGCCCCACCACTTATGCAGCAGTAGAGGCGACATGTTCATTGGGTGCATCGTACACGCAAGTATGTATCACATTTGATAGATTTAACATAATCATTTTATTATTTTATGTCATCTTCAATTTTTTTATATGTTCTTGTGTTTCTACAAGATTTGGCACTAAGTGATGCCGGGGAATGTAAATATGGGATGGAAAAGTCATCAATGTCACAAGTATTATGTGTAAAGTTAAATATCGTATAACTCTCAAATTGTTTGTGTTTATGTTTTTGAATTTTACTATTTGGTACTAATAGTTCAATTGTATTCATATGTATGCAGGCCACCAATATATTTGCTATTTATAGTAGTATTGCACCCCTTGGGCACCTGGGTGTTACTTCTGGGTTACCTTTCTCTAGGCCTAGTGTGTTGGAATAACTTGTACAACCTATGAGGGTCTATCACAACCCACCTATCTACCACCCACCCCCCACCACTTTCGGCCCCATCGACATAGATTGTCACAGTAGAGGTTGTCTTGGAGTAGGTTGTACAAACTAGTGCTCCATCTGCCAGTGAGTCTCCATCGATGCTTGAGATATTCATGATGAGATAATGCGTTGATAATAATTTTATATGTTTCATAAATTTATTTTATGCATATTTGCTTATTTTTCTTGACTTGATCCTTGTAACTGATGTAGGGTGGCATTGTGGAGAGATTAGGGTCACGAAGGAGGGTAACACCCTCATGATTGACATTTTCATATGCAGTGAGTTGTCTTAGGTTAAATTACAAATTATTTTGTATGTCTATTAATTCATTGATGAAAAAGACTTATAACATTGTTTATTCTTTGTGCAGTCTCCAGAGTGTAAAAGCACGCCCAGTAATAGAACATCTCAAGGTGCATCCTCGAGCAAGAGAAGAAAGATAAATTTCCAGGATGCTCCTAAGGGTGGCAAGCGTGGAAATGATCAATGATTGACCAAATGTTGTCATATTGTATCTATGCTACGATATAGAAGTTTTTTTTTATGTTAGGGAACTTTTATACTGGGCACGAGTTACCATTTTGTAAAAAATGTACAATTTAGACGATGTTGAGTGTGTGTATATATATATACAATTCATGGCACGCTTTTTATGAATCTCATTGTTTCTCATTGTTTCTATATTTGATGTTTATGAATATATGAATTTCAAAGTGTTTGAATTCCAAAGTGTATGAATTTTATGTGTATTAATCCCTTGATTTGTTTCTAAAGTGATTATAAATACTTGCATTACGCATTAAGGAATAGCTTATGGGCACACACATTTGAGATCAATGTTATTTTCTAGGGAACACACAATATTCACCTCTTTCTATGCATGACATATATAAAATCATTTGATTTATGTGTAACCCTTCATAAATGCTAAAAAGACTAGTGAATGACGCATTAATGTAAATGTTTGTTTAGATTGTGTTGTGGGTATATGTAAAGTTTTTTCAACCCATCAATTATTAATAACATTTATTCGGTAATTCTATGCTACCAAAATTCTATCTAGAAAGTAATGCCTTACACGTTTTCCTTCCTCCAACCTAATAGAAAATTAGCACATGTGAGTGGGTAAATTATGTATCTACAATAAATAGATTGATGTAGATCAACTACTTTTATGTGGTTGTGCTAATATAGTACATCTTATAGATAATCAATGATGCGATATTCAAAATGTAAAACTTGAAAAAGATACTAATGAATTTTCAAATTTGATATCTATGGTACAGTTTCATTACCTGCACAATGTGTATATTGACTTGTTGATGATTGCAACTATTTCAAGTTGTCTCTCTCACACTATATTGATTCTCAAGTAAGCCACAACTTTTACATGAAATGAATTGTGTATCATCCACGAGAGGGTCTCTATTTATAAGTTATTTTTAGGGTTTTAGTGGTAACTTGGTTTTTTTCTTCTTGTTTCTTTTGAATTGCAATGGATCGGGTAATGAGGATGTGGTTAATGGATTTTTGCATTTGCAGTCCGACTTGTTCTCTCAAAGGTTTCATGGTAAATTCATTATTCAAAATAATTCAAAGAAAAAAAAAGATCGAGAAATAAGTCAATATGTACATGTAATGATCAAACATCAAAAATCATAGATGGTCTTACTAAACAAGATTTTAAATGCAGACATATATTGTTAGAATTGTCAATGTGGAAAACACAATTCACATATGATAATTAACAATCACACACAGATTATAAACATAGGGATTTCACGTGGTTCACCCAAACGTTGGGCTACGTCCACCAAGCATAGGCATCGGTTGTCTTATTATTCAGATCATGGAGATTACAGTAGACTCGCAAGTTCTCACTCTGTCTCTCTTACTTAGTCATTTTCCTCTACGAGATTACATTAATTTATACATTCACAAAAGAAATTGATTATTAAATGCAATCCCTATCCATATTCTAACTTGGTCTATTTGGTTGTAACCAACATAAAATAATAGGATCCAGATCCATCATTAGAGGAATTTGTTGTCACCAAATCCCAACAATCTCCACCTTGACAACAATTAGCCTGATACCTTGCTCCTTCCTTTTGTTCATCACCTTTTCTACAAGCCAAGAGAAGCTAAGCACCACTACAACTTCTCTAATAAAACTGGTTTCATGATCTCACCTGTGTGACTTGCACAAGTTTGGATTTCCTGAGGGGTTACTCCACCTCCAACATGTCTTCCACAACTGTTGTGAGACATATTTAGTTATAGATCTCCTCCTATCCAAGACACCTGTAAAATATACATTACAATTATCACAAACCATCTCAGTGTAACCACTATAGGTGACATTTGTGCTTCTCAAATGTTGAAGCACGCATTTCACTGCAACACCTGAATATGTCACGTATCTGACAACATCATTAGCATGTGAAACATATGGTTTTAACCATTTCATCACATACAACAGACCTCCTACTGAACTTACATGAGACATAACCTTTTCTTCTTTATAGACAAGCCCGATACTTGAAGAAAACTTATAACGAAAATCAAGAGGGATAAAGACTGGTTTTACAATGTTCATACTGAACTCCAACCACAACTTACCATTACCATTTATGTGTATTTCCATGCCCATAATTTGTTTTGCTGCTCCTTGATCCCTCATCTGAATTTTTCTGTCCACTTGAGTCATTTTCTTACTGATTTTATCCATGCTTCGGCTTGCATCGAGCATATCATTAGCAAATAACATCAAGACTGTGAATGTACTATAAATTGTATAGTCATTCCTACCCTTTGAAAAATTATAACTCACTATGAAGGATTCAAACCTCTTGTATATTTGGTTGGGTACGAATAGGCCATACAATGAATTATCTAACATGCAAACAAATTTACCGTTGCGATATTGAATCAACCCTTTTGGTTGTTCCATGCATACTATATCTTTGTCAATGATGACCTTGTGACAAGTAGGATCCCACACACAACATCCCTTTATACCACCATCATAACTTGTAGAGATATAAAACAAGCAGGAATTTAGAAACAAAGATTTTAAGTCTGGAAATGATTTACCGTTTACAAATACTTGCATATATTTCTTGCTCTTATGACCTTGATGCTTCTGCCATAAACAAGAAGATACATCTGTTACTTCAGATGCCACTTCAGTACTCCCTTCCAACTTATAAAGGTTATCAACCTTTGTTGTCTTCATCACTACTAAACTACCTTTCGACAATGTGAGTGCTCCACCTTGACCTGTATATTTATATCCACAAGAATCCAACACTCCTATTGAAATCAAAGTTGATTTAAGCTCAGGTACATATCTAACATCCGTTAATTCCCTAAAAATACCATCGAACATCCTGATTCTAATATTGCCAACCACAAAAGTTTTACATGGAATGCCATTTCCCATAAACACTACACCCTCATCAACAAATTGGCAAGAAATGAACCAATTTCTATGTGAGCACATGTGGTGGGAGGCACATGAATCTAACTTCCATTCTTCTTGATATTGTAAATTACTAGAAACAGATAAAACTTGATCAGTCATACCTAAATTTGTTACAGCCAAATTTGCTTCCTTCGTAGAGTTTTCCTCAGATTCTTTTCTCTTCCATTAATATTTCTTGAGATGTCCTATTTTTCCATAGTACCAACATTTTGCTTTACCCTTTCTGTGTCTTTACTTAGATCGAGAAGAACTTCTCTCATTATTCTCTTTAGTTCGACCTCTGACCAGCATCGCCTCTGAAGTTGAGGTTTCCTTACTAGATTTTCTCCTCATCTCCTCAACCAACAAAGCTCCCACAACAGAGTCATAATCTAAAACATCTACTAAGCTAAATATAATAGAGGTGACTATATTATCCTAAGACTCAGGCAACAAACACAATAGTGTAATAGCCTTATCTTCATCTTTGAATTTAACTTCCATACTAGTCAATTGAACTATAAGGGTATTAAAGGTATTTAAATGGTCAACAATTTTTGTACCTTCTTTCATCCGCAAACTGCATAACTGTCTCTTCAAGTAGATTATGCTCGTCAAGGACTTCATCATATATAGACTTTCCAACTTGCTCCATAAGCCTAATGTTGTATCCTCTCCTACGATATTAAACAAAACCTCATTCGCCAGACATAAATGAATGGTACTAAGAGATTTTGCATCCAGATTTTCCCATTCCCATTTTGTCATGGCTATTGGTTTCTTTGGCTTGCCTGCCAATTCTTTTTGCAACCCTTGTTGCACCAGTAAATCCTGCATCTTGAGCTTCCATAACTCAAAGTTGCTTTTACCGCTGAACTTTTCAACTTTGAACTCTGCATTTTAGCCATTAGCACAAAAAATATCCCAATACCCACTGCTTATAAAAATCCTTTTAAATGTGGAAGAATAATAAATAAAGTTAAATGTGGATCCTTAATAAATAAGGTTAAGTAATAACCCCAAAAGGTTTAAAAATAAAAATAAAAATTATATTTCATAAAACCTTTTATATCCACTTTAATATACAAAACATCCACGTGAGATTCACTTCACATAAAATGTATTCTTTTAAAAATACTATATTTTATCCTCCCTTTCCACTTTCTTAAAAAAAAAAACATACGTTAAATTTTTCTTCTTGAAAAATCATACGAATGTTTTAAAGAGGATCGACGCTCCTTCACAATGGGCGGGGGAGCATTACTTTGAATATCAACGCTCCCTTAGGGCTCATGGGGGAGCACTAGCACTCTTTGAGTGTGGATGGGGAGCGTTGATGCTCTGTGGTGTATGATATAGGTGCGCTGATACACAAAATTTTTAATTTCATAAGTGTGAGTGCATTGGCGCACTTCTAACATTGCTTGGGGAGCGTCGATGAATTTCTGCCCAATTTCTATCTGCGGCACCTTCTCAATTCACCTTCTTGCACCACAGATCTTGCCTTACAGATCTCCAAGGCAGTAGCTCTTATACCACTTGTTAGAATTGTCAATGCGGAAAACACAATTCACATATGATAATTAACAATCACACACATATTATAAACACAAGTATTTCATGTGGTTCACCCAAACGTTGAGCTACGTCGATCAAGAATATGTATCGGTTGTCTTATTATTCATATCATGGAGATTACACCAGACTCACAAGTTCTCACTATGTCTCTCTCACTCAGTCATTTGCCTCTACGGGCTTACATGAATTTATACATTCACACAAGAAATTGATTATTAAATGCAATCCCTATCCATATTCTAACTTGGTCTATTTGGATGTAACCAACGTAGAATAATAGGATCCAGATCCATTGTTAGAGGAATTCGTTGTCATCAAATCCCAACAATTAAATTATGTGTCTACAATAAATAGATTGATGTAGATCAACTACTTTTATGTGGTTGTGCTAATATAGTACATCTTATAGATAATCAATGATGCGATATTCAAAATGTATAACTTTGAAAAAGATACTAATGAATTTTCAAATTTGATATCTATGGTATAGTTTCATTATCCTCACAATGTGTATATTGACTTGTTGATGATTGCAACTATTTCAAGTTGTCTCTCTCACACTATATTGATTCTCAAGTAAGCCACAACTTTTACATTAAATGAATTGTGTATCATCCACGAGAGGGTCTCTATTTATAAGTTATTTTTAGGGTTTTAGTGGTAACTTGGTTTTTTTCTTCTTATTTCTTTTGAATTGTAGCGGGTCAGGTAATAAGGATGCGGTTAATGGATTTTTGCATTTGCAGTCCGACTTGTTCTCTCAGAGGTTTCATGGTAAATGCATTATTCAAAATAATTCAAAGAAAAAAAAAGATCGAGAAATAAGTCAATATGTACATGTAATGATCAAACATCAGAAATCATAAATGGTCTTACTAAACAAGATTTTAAATGCGGGCATATATTACAGAAGAAAGTGCCTCATTCTGAGTGAATGAGGCAAGAGATTGTTTTGTAGTCAGTGAACATCACTAAGGACAGACATTTTCTATAGAGTGAGTTGTTTTTCTTTTAGACTTAATGATGCAATGATCATTGTAGGAGAGAAAAATGCATTCCATGGTGACATTTATTGTTAACTCTAGTTGCACTATCTAATTTATTGCAACGATATTTTATAGCAATTTATACCAACACAGACAACATCCAATCTTTTTTTACATTCCATCGATACAAAATTCCCATCTAATAAACAAAAAAAGAATTTTTTGGACATAATATGTACAACTAAATATAACATGTAATCATAAGGTACATGTATTACAGTATATGACTTCATGGATATCTATTCTCTGACCTAAAAATGATGAAGGAAAAAGAGAAAGGCATTAGGCTTATATTTTACTTATTAATTTTTTTGTAAATCTCTTATCCATATCCGTTCCTTTTGTTACTAATGCTTCTAACCATATATCTGTGTAATGGATTCAAATCTTTTCTATGTATTATTTTTTTTTTGGGTTGTTATCAACTTTAAAGAAATATATGTATTCTTTACTTTTCGTGTACTTTGCATTGTTGTTATCCATATAATATATATTAAAACCAGATACTTTTGGTGTTTTTTTGTAATGCATTCACATAAACCGATATAATTTCATAATTTTTGTTCTTCATCCATAGTCCTCTCTCACAAGCATTGTCTCTCTCCCGATAAGGCTTTCGGTGAATTAGATAAATAATGATAGTCCAATTACTATCACAATAGCTCGGGAAACCACAACATTAATTGAGGTGTCTGCATTCTACTGGGCCTGGGGAGAATTATAATTAGGAGTATTAGAGGGAACCAACATGGATGGGAAGGTCGAGGCTAGCGGATTGCTAGTAGAATTAGCGGGGGATCCACCATTAGCGACGATAGACTGAACGTCAATGGCCATCTTCATACCGCCGATGCAATTCCCAGGCGTTCTGCATATGAAGTACATGTTGTCGGGATTTGATAGCGGGATTTGCGTGTTTCCGTCGTTGAAGGATTGCAGAGCATTGCTCGTCTAGTAGGAGTCGTAGTCCGATTTGATTACCTCCAAAACAGTGTGTAGCCATGAATACTGGAAAGTTGTGAAATATTACCATGTCACATAAATGAAAACAAAGCTACAAATATCAATTGCAATAATGTATTTATTGATTTACTTACTAAGGGTGTCGCCCACTGGGAATGACTTGCCCTGCACCCAAGAATTCAAATTAGTGGTGGTATCCCATCCCACGTTGTCTCCCACCATATACTGCGTCGCTCCAGTCGGCACAACCAGCGTTACCGCCACGACAATTGACAAAATACCTATTTCCGCAATGTCCATGTCGTCTTCCTTTTCTGCAAATTTTGACGTGAATTAATTAATTCACGATCCTGTCGATCCTGCAATCTAATCTTGTAATAAGAAGAGAGCTTTGAAGTTTGAAGTTGAACTAGTTCTGTGGAGGGAGGACTGACGCATAAGAGAGGAGAATATCGATTTCCTCAATTTAAACCACCATGTTATACATAGGAGATAGTTGATCCTAACAAATTTGACATCGAAAAATATTTCTTTTTTATTTTGTCTTATGATAAAGATTATGGATTTGTTTGTTTGGTATAGTGAGTTGCACCTACGCGAAAGCCACATACCCATTTATTTCATCAATATTAGCCAACCTCTAGACAAATTTCAGAACAAAAACTATAGAAATGTAATGCAAACATGCTATCACCGACAACCTCTGAACGAGTCAATTCTTACTAAACATATAACATTGTGCAGGGTTGTATTCAATTCCTAATAAACATATAACATGTGCAGGGCTATGAGGAGGCGTTGAGGCAGCAGATGGCAAGGCAGTGAGCAGGTGGCCGGGAATAAGGTCACGTAGCAAGGTAGCCTACACGTTGTCGGGTTGGCTATAGTCCGTGCACTGCCCTCGATGAAGACTAATAATAATTTGTTAATTTGTAATGTCCTAAAATATTGATGTACATAAAAGTAAGTTAATTAATTAATTCTTAAACAAGTAAAATCTGAATATGATTGAACGTACCTCTTCTCTATACAAAGGTTGTTTATGGAGTACAAATAAATCAGGGTAAGAATCGAACTTGAGACCTCCTTTAAATATTTCCTTTCATTTATACTATACTTGCCAATCAATGAGGTTAATTTTTAAAAATTAAAAATCAAAATATAATTATATTGAATTTAAAAAAATAAAAATAAAAATTATAATTATATATTTATATTTATAAAAAAAATTAAAATAAAAATACAAATCATATTAACATAGGAAATATAGATTAAAATTTTTTTATTTAATTAATTTATAATTTTATTTTATCAAAACCTGTAATAATTATATTGGTTGTATTTAATTTTTTTTTGGGATGAAATAGTATTATCTAATATATAATGATAATAAATTAAAAAATAAACATGTAATAATTTTATTGGTTGTATTTTTTTTTGGATGAAAGAGTATTATCTAATATATAATGATAATAAATTAAAAAATAATTATAAGTTAAATAGATAAATAATTTTTTTTAGTAGATTGCAGATTTGATTCATTAATTTTTTAATAATTCAAGATTTAAATTAAAATTTATGATGTAATGGTAACATTAAATTATTATTTTTTTATCAAATATTAAATTAAATTAAATAATTAAACTATATATTTTTTTAAAATTCAACATAATTATTTAAATAACTTTAATTTTTTATAATTATATTTAACGTGTAAAAAAATAGTTGTCATTTTAATAGCTTTAATGTTCATAGTTAGATTTAACTTGTAAAAAAAATAATTACCTAACTGACATAGAATAGTTTCTCTAAATAAATAATTATGAAACGCATAATTATGAAAAACATTGTACATAATAAAATGTAAACATGTGTTGTTATAATAAGTAATTTTTTTATTTACGCTTAGAGAGGAAGTAATTTTTTTATTTACGCTTAGAGAGGAACATAGGGGAATGTCTTTTATGATGTAAAAATTTGAAACGCTAAATACTACATTAAAATGGATTTATTAAAAAAAAAAAAAATCTTAAATTGAAGAATGTTTATGATGTTTTACAACATTATTTTAAATATCATTATGTCTAATATAAAAAAATTAAATTAATATATGAAAAAATTATTTAATTTAAATTGAAGAATGTTTGATGGTATTTTACAAGAAAACATTACTCTATATAATTATCTAAGATAAAGAATTAAATTAGTATATGGAAAAATTATTTAATTGAAATCGTTATTGTTTCATTATATTTAGTCAATTTTTTATAGTTACTAATAATCATGGAAGATTTTATAAAAATAAATTATGTAAAAATTATATATCATTATAATAATATGAATTGTGTTTATTTAAAATATAAAGCTTATTTAGGCTACAACATCATCCTCATACTAGAGAGGAGTATGAGAGGACTATTTGCATTATATTTTGTGATATTTTGGCCGTGCTTTAAGTGATATCAATGTATTAATAATAGCATTAGGAATGAGGTGTCTGAGACGTCTTGTTATGAAAATACTGTTAATAAATGTTTTGGTGTGTTTTTATATATAATATTAGTGTTTTGAATTACGATGTTTGTACCATCAAGTTAAATTTTATAAATCGTTATGTTAGCGGTGTCGGTAGTTATGTGAAGTGAACTGATGGGTAATGTTAATTGGCAGCGGTGCATTTGAATATTCGGTGCATGTTTTTTTTTTATAAAGTATGGTGGTGCATTTGAACATTAACGTGCCAAGGCGTTATGTTTCAGGTACCGGTGTAGTTGGTTAAAATTGGTGCACTGCTAGGTTAAATTTTCATATAACATTGAGCCAGCGATGCGACTAATGAAGTGAAATGCTCTAGTGCGGGTAGAATGCCATTGTGCATCGGTTTTGGAGAGTTCTCAAGGACGTGCCACATTGTAAAGGATAGAGCACTGGAAACGAGGTGTCGAATGAGACACCCTGCTATGAAAATTCGGGCAATATATGTTATGGTGTGTTTCCGTATGGGCAATATATGTCCTAGTGTTTTTCTATATACAGTACTAGTGCGTTGGATTATAATGGTTACACCGCTACATTAAATTTTATAAATCATTATGTTAGTGTTGTAGTTAGTTAAGTAAAGTATAGGGTGTGATTTATTAGGTATGTGTATGGTTTTTATAAAGTATGGTGATGTGTTTGAACAATAGTACCAGAGGGCGTTATATCTAGGGTACACCTCCATGCACTTGGTTAAAAATGGTGCACCTTTAGGTTAAATTTTATAAGTTAAATAAATAAATAATTGCGATTCAGTGTATGTATGTTTTTAACTGTGGTTTTGTTTTTAAATGATCTGCTCAAGCTTGTTTTGGTTTTAAATGACCTGCTCAGGCAGGACAGATTGGTTTGCTCTCATAGCATGTAACTTAATCTCACCCTACAAAATGCACATGTTGCGACGCTAATTAAACGCTTCTTATCCCATAACCCGAATTCAGCAGAGTCTGCAAGATAAGGTTGAATTTCAATATGTAAAAGTAAAGAATGAAAGAGAGATTTAAAGCTGCACACGCTCTAACCCTAAAAACGTTAAGAATTTCCAAAGCAATATCCACATTCTAACCCTAAAAACATTAAGAATTTCTCAAATATCCACATTTATCATTTTACTCCTCTCATATCTCAAACTAATCCTAAACCTACATGGAAAATTTAACCCTCACAACAATCTTGTGAAAACAAAGTAATTGGAATGTACCATGTTTTTTCATTCTTAAATTCCATTTTGTTCTTAGTCTTTGAGCGATGGAAGAGATTTTTCATTAATAATACATGTCAAATCACAACAAAATCAATTGTCCAAGTATTTATCCCCAAGCAAAGAAACTTTCTAGGATACTAAGTGAATTTCCCTTTGTAGGCAACTTGAACTCTGACATTGACATTGCCATAAAATGTGTTTGAGAGTTTTAGAGAAACAATGAAATGCATAGACAACTTGGGCCATTCTTGCATGACTAAGGTGTTCATTAATGACCAAACTATCATGTACCAAAGACCACACACAAATTGACTTTCTAGGATTCACAAATGACTTCAATATCTCTTGACGTTAAAAAAAACATGTAAAGAGATTTCTATGTAGCCTCCAAGTCTTATTAAGCCTCAAGTTTTATTGTACTAGTATTTGGCAAAGGGATTTCATAATCCCAATCTCTCCATAAAATATTTGATGAAATAACACTTAACTTAAAAATTAAACAATGAGGGATTAGAGTTTGGTTCATCTCAAGTTAATATTTATTAAAATTACTTAAATGTATGGTTTTCTTTAACTAGGTCCATGCAAACCCATTCTCTACACTCAAACAAGAAGATATCTTGAAGGGTTCTAATTACTTTATGAAAAAATCACAAAACAAAGAACCAAGGGCTCCTAGAAAGAGGTTTTCCTACAACACGACTAATAGGTGACCACCAAAGGGAATTATCATAGATAAAAAACCTCATTCCTAAATGAAAGAGGATAAGATTGTTAGACAAAGATGGCAACATTACCTAACTTGTCAATGCCATGGGTATAATGGATAATGGAAATTGTTTTACATAGTCCACTACCATGTGG
>JASDQU010305634.1:17869-29995 GCA_032191745.1 Picea mariana | reverse complement strand
CAAGGAGCCAATGGACATAGAATAGAAGAACTCTTCCCCTTCCGATGTTGGTTAGGAGGAAACAAACAATAATCGATTTTCTATTAGTTAATATGTTTTTCAAGGTTATTAGAATTATAGGAGTTTTTCTCAAGTAGGAAACAAGTAAGAAAACTTGGAATGCATATCATTATACAGTTTGTTGTGAACTACTTTTTGTAGTAGCAAAGAACTGCATTTTTTGTTTTTTGAAGCACTATATAGTCCTATGTAACCATTATTATCCTTGCTACATCATTTGTTATAATAATACCATATTTATGCTGTGTGTGTGTGTGTGTGTATTCCACATGGTAGTGGACTATGTAAAACAATTTCCATTATCCATTATACCCATGGCATTGACAAGTTAGGTAATGTTGTCATCTTTGTCTAACAATCTTATCCTCTTTCATTTAGGAATGAGCTTTTTTATGAATGATAATTCCCTTTGGTGGTCACCTATTAGTCTTGTTGTAGGAAAACCTCTTTCTAGGAGCCCTTGGTTCTTTGTTTTGTGATTTTTTCATAAAGTAATTAGAACCCTTCAAGATATCTTTTTGTTTGAGTGTAGAGAATGGGTTTGCATGGACCTAGTTAAAGAAAACCATACATTTAAGTAATTTTACTAAATATTAACTTGAGATGAACCAAACTCTAATCCCTCATTGTTTAATTTTTAAGTTATGTGTCATTTCATCAAATATTTTATGGAGAGATTGGGATTATGAAATCCCTTTTGCCAAATACTAGTACAATAAAACTTGAGGCTTAATAAGACTTGGAGGCTACATAGAAATCTCTTTACATGTTTTTTTTAACATCAAGAGATATTGAAGTCATTTGTGAATCCTAGAAAATCAATTTGTGTGTGGTCTTTGGTACATGATAATTTGGTCATTAATGAACACCTTAGTCATGCAAGAATGACCCAAATTGTCCATGCATTTCATTGTTTCTCTAAAACTCTCAAACACATTTTATGGCAATTTCAATGTTAGAGCTCAAGTTGCCTACAAAGGGCAATTCACTTAGTATCCTAGAAAGGTTTTTTGCTTGGGGATAAATACTTGGACAATTGATTTTGTTGTGATTTGACATGTATTATTAATGAAAAATCTCTTCCATCGCTCAAAGACTAAGAACAAAATGGAATTTAAAAATGAAAAAACATGGTAGTTTGCAATTACTTCTCAAGATTGTTGTGAGGGTCAAATTTTCCATGTAGATTTGATTAGTTTGAGATATGAGAGGAGTAAAATGATAAATGTGGATATTTGAGAAATTCTTAATGTTTTTAGGGTTAGAATGTGGATATTGCTTTGGAAATTCTTAATGTTTTAAGGGTTAGAGCGTGTGCAGCTTTAAATCTCTCTTTCATTCTTTACTAGGGTCCCGATGTTGGTACTGGTGTGAAATGAAATTTACTTTTACATATAAAGGCATAATTTGCTAATTTAGTTTACGGGGATAAAGCGTTCGATTAGAGTTACGGCATACAGATTTTCAATCTTTGCTTTGTTCATACTCGTCTATATTTGTCCGCAAAGGAAACTATTATCATACATTCGCATGGATTTTAAACAAAACCTATATTTAGAGCATGTTTATGTTATTACTTTGGAAAAGGCCTTACCCACCTATGGGGTGGTGACGCAGTTGGTTAGCGCGTAGGTCTCATAGCTTGCACTGAGGAATCCTGAGGTCGTGAGTTCGAGCCTCTCTCACCCCAATGCATATGGATTTGCATTATAAATGTTCGATTTCATTGGTCATCCATACATTTTATTCTGTTGCCGTTTTTCATTTTACTCTGTCCTTTGTCATTAGGTTTATGTATAGAACTTTTCAATGCATTCTCGAATTTAGGTAGACGGCTTGAAGGCGTCTTTCTGGTTAGCCGAATAAATGTATGTTTGTAGCACAGAAAAATGGTTTAGAAGAATCATGACATAAACCATTGCGGACGATTAATCCTTGTTGAGGAGATTATTCCTGTTTCAGGAATTTACATCCAGTTTCAGGGGGAATTACAAATAGAGCAAACCATACATATTGAAATTTAACCTTATCTTGCAGACTCTGCTGAATTCAGGTTATGGGAGAAGAAGCGTTTAATTAGCGTCGCAACATGTGCATTTTGTAGGGTGAGAATAAGTTACATGCTATGAGAGCAAACCAATCTGTCTTGCCTGAGCAGATCATTTAAAACCAGAGCAGATCATTTAAAAACAAAACCACAGTTAAAAACATACATACACTGAATCACAATTATTTATTTATTTAACTTATAAAATTTAACCTAGAGGTTCACCATTTTTAACCAAGTGCATGGAGGTGTACCCTAGATATAACGCCCTCTAGTACAATTGTTCAGACACACCACTATACTTTATAAAAAACATACACATACCCAATAAATCACACCCTATACTTCACTTAACTAACTACAACACTAACATAATGATTTATAAAATTTAATGTAGCAGTGTAACCATTATAATCCAACGCACTAGTACTGTATATAGAAAAGCACCATGACATATATTGTCCATACAGAAACACATCATAACATATATTGTCGGAATTTTCATAGCAAGGTGTCTCATTCGACACCTCGTTTCCAGTGCTTTATCCTTTACAACGTGGCACGTCCTTGAAAACTCTCCAAAACCTGTGCACAATGGCATTCTACCCGCACTAGAGCATTTCACTTCATTAGTCGCATCGTTGGCTCAATGTTATATGAAAATTTAACCTAGTGGTGCACCAATTTTAACCAACTGCACCGGTACCCGAAACATAACGCTCTGGCACGTTAATGTTCAAATGCACCACCATACTTTATAGAAAAAAACATGCACCGAATATTCAAATGCACTGCTGCCAATTAACATTACCCATCAATTCACTTCACATAACTATCGACACCACTAACATAACGATTTATAAAATTTAACTTAATGATGCAACCATTGTAATTCAAAACACCAATATTATATATAAAAACACACCAAAACATTTATTAATTGAATTTTCATAACAAAACTTCTCACACACCTCATTCTTAATGCTCTATCATTTACAACCCACAAATTTTATGGAAATAAATTATTCGATACATTGATATCCATTGATATCACTTAGAGCACAACCAAAATATCACAAAATATAATGCAAATAATCCTCTCATACTTTCTAGTATGAGAGTGATGTTGTAGCCTAAATAAGCTTTATATCTTAAATAAGCACAATTCATATTATTACAATGATATATAATTTTTACATAATTTATTTTTATAAAAATTTTCATGATTATTAGTAACTATAAAAAAATTGACTAAATATAATGAAATAATAACAATTTCAATTAAATAATTTTTCCACATATTAATTTAATTCTTTATTCTTTATGTTAAACAATTATATATATTAATTTAATTCTTTATCTTAGAAAATTATATATATTAATTTAATTCTTTATCTTAGACAATTATATAAAGTAATGTTTTCTTGTAAAATACCATCAAACATTTTTAATTTAAATTAAATAATTTTTTCATATATTAATTTATTTTTTTATATTAAACATACTTAGATATAGAATAATGTTGTAGAACACCATAAACATTTTTCAATTTAAGATTTTTTTTTTAATAAATCCATTTTAATGTAGTATTTAGCTATAACCTTTGTTTCAAATTTTTACATCATAAAAGACATTCTCCTGTGATCCTCTCTAAGTGTAAATAAAAAATTACTTATTGTAACAGCACATTTTTATATTTTATTATGTACAATGTTTTTCATAATTATGTGTTTCATAATTATTTATTCAAATTTTTACATCATAAAAGACATTCTCCTGTGATCCTCTCTAAGTGTAAATAAAAAATTACTTATTGTAACAGCACATTTTTATATGTTATTATGTACAATGTTTTTCATAATTATGTGTTTCATAATTATTTATTTAGAGAAACTATTATATGTCACTTAGGTAACCATTTTTTTTACAAGTTAAATCTAACTATGAACATTAAAGTTATTAAAAAGTTATTAAAATGACAACTATTTTTTTACAAGTTAAATATAATTATAAAAATTAAAGTTATTTAAATAATTATGTTGAATTTTTAAAATATTTATAATTTAATTATTAATTTAATTTAATATTTGATAAAAAAAAATTGATTTAATGTTACCATTACATCATAAATTTTAATTTAAATCTTGAATTATTAAAAAATTAATGAATCAAATCTGCAATTTACAAAAAAAAAAAATTATTTATCTATTTAACTTATAATTATTTTTTAATATTTTATCATTATATATTAGATAATACTCTTTCATCCCAAAAAAATACGACCAATAAAATTATTACATGTTTATTTTTTAATTTATTATCATTATATATTAGATAATACTCTTTCATGCAAAAACAAATTAAATACAACCAATATAATTATTACATTTTTTTGATAAAATAAAATTATAAATTAATTAAATAAATGAATTTTAATCTATATTTCCTATGTTAATATGATTTGTATCTTTATTTTAATTTTTTTTATAAATATAAATATATAATTATAATTTTTATTTTAATTTTTTTAAATTCAATATAATTATATTTTGATTTTTAATTTTTAAAAATTAACCGCACCAATTGGAAAGTGCAGTGTAAATGGAAGGAAATATGTAAAGGAGGTCTCAAGTTCGATTCTCACTCCGATTTACTTGTGCTCCATAAACAACCTTTGTATAGAGAAGAGGTATGTTCAATCATATTCAGATTTTACTTGTTTAAGAATTAATTAATTAACTTACTTTTATGTACATCAATATTTTAGGACATTACGAATTAACAAATTATTATTAGTCTTCGTCAAGGGCAGTGCACAGACTATAGTCGACTCGACAACGTGGAGGCTCCCTTGCTACGTGACCTTATTCCCGGCCACTTGCTCACCGCCTTGCCATCTGTTGCCTCAATGCCTCCTCACAACCCTGCACATGTTATATGTTTATTAGGAAGTGAATACAACCCTGCACAATGCTATATGTTTATTAGGAATTGATTGGTTCAGAGGTTGTCGATGATAGCATGTTTGCATTGCATTTCTATAGTTTTTGTTTTGAAATTTGTCTAGAGGTTGACTAATATTGATGAAATAAATGGGTATGTGGCTTTGGCGTAGGTGCAACTCACTATACCAAACAAACAAATCCATAATCTTTATCATAAGATAAAAGAAAAAAGAAATATTTTTCGGTGTCAAATTTGTTAGGATCAACTATCTCCTATGTATAACAGGGTGGTTTAAATTAAGGAAATCAATATTCTCCTCTCCTATGCATCAGTCCTCCCTCCACACAACTAGTTCAAATTCAAACTTCAAAGCTCTCTTCTTATTACAAGATTAGATTGCAGAATCGACAAGATCGTGAATTAATTAATTCATGTCAAAATTTGCAGAAAAAGAAGACGACATGGACGTTGCAGAAATAGGTATTTTGTCAAGTGTCGTGGAGGTAATGTTGGTTGTGCCGACTGGAGAGACACAGTATATGGCGGGAGACAACGCGGGATGGGATGCCACCACTAATTTGAATTCTTGGGTTCAGGGCAAGTCATTCGCAGTGGGCAACACCCTTAGTAAGTAAATCAATAAATACATTATTGCAATTGATATTTGTAGCTTTATTTTCATTTATGTGACATGGTAGTATTTCACAACTTTCCAATATTTGTGG
Source organism: Picea mariana (assembly GCA_032191745.1). Lineage (NCBI taxonomy): Eukaryota > Viridiplantae > Streptophyta > Pinopsida > Pinales > Pinaceae > Picea > Picea mariana. Next base: position 24,217 of record JASDQU010305634.1, on the reverse strand, counting down.
CTACACACTGTTTTGGAGGCAAGCAAATCGGACTACGACTCCTACTAGACAAGCAATGCTCTGTAATCCTTCAACGACAGAAACACGCAGATCCTGCTATCAAATCCTGACAACATGTACTTCATATGCAGAACACCTCGGAATTGTATCGACAATATGAAGATGGCCATTGACGTTCAGTCTATCGTCGCTAATGGTGGATCCCCCGCCAATTCTACTAGCAATCCGCTAGCCTCAACCTTCCCATCCATGTTGGTTCCCTCTACTACTCCTAATTATAATTCTCCCCAGGCCTAGTAAAATGCAGGCACCTCAATTAATGTTGTGGTTTCCAGAGCTATTGTGATAGCAGTTGGACTATCATTATTTATCTAATTCATCGAAAGCCTTATCAGGAGAGAGACAATGCTTGTGGGAGAGGACTGTGGATGAAGAACAATCATTATGAAATTATATCTGTTTATGTGAATGCATTACAAAAAGACACCAAAAGTATCTGGTTTTAATATATATTATATGGATAACAACAATGCAAAGGACGCGAAAAGTAAAGAATACATATCTTTCTTTAAAGTTGATAACACCCTACAAAGACACAAAAATTAATACATAGAAAAGATTTGAATCCATTATACATATATGGGTAGGAGCATTAGTAACAAAAGGAACGGATATGGATAAGAGATTTACAAAAAAAAATAATAAGTAAAATATAAGCCTAATGCCTGTATCTTTTTCCTTTCATCATTTTTAGGTCAGAGAATAGATATCCATGAAGTCATATACTGTAATACATGTACCTTATGATTACATGCTATATTTAGTTGTACATATTCTATCCAAAAAATTATTATTTTTTTATTAGATGGGAATTTTGTATCGATGGAATGTAAGAAAAGATTCGATGTTGTCTGTGTTGGTATAAATTGCTATAAAATATCGTTGCAATAAATTACATAGTGCAACTAGAGTTAACAATAAATGCCACCATGGAATGCATTTTTCTCTCCTACAATGATGATTGCATCGTTAAGTCTAAAAGAAAAACAACTCACTCTATAGAAAATGTCTGTCCTCAGTGATGTTCACTAATTACAAAACAATCTCCTGCCTCATTCAGTCAGAATGAGGCACTTTCTTCTGTAATATATGTCCGCATTTAAAATCTTGTTTAGTAAGACCATCTATGATTTATGATGTTTGATCATTACATGTACATATTGACTTATTTCTTGATCTTTTTTTTTCTTTGAATTATTTTGAATAATGCATTTACCATGAAATCTCTAAGAGAACAAGTCGGACTGCAAATGCAAAAATCCATTAATCGCATCCTTATTACCCGACCCGCTACAATTCAAAAGAAATAAGAAAAAAAAAAACAAGTTACCACTAAAACCCTAAAAATAACTTATAAATAGAGACCCTCTCGTGGATGATACACAATTCATTTCATGTAAAAGTTCTGGCTTACTTGAGAATCAATATAGCGTGAGAGAGACAACTTGAAATAGTTGCAATCATCAACAAGTCAATATACACATTGTGAGGGTAATGAAACTGTACCATAGATATCAAATTTGAAAATTCATTAGTATCTTTTTCAAGTTTTACATTTTGAATATCGCATCATTGATTATCTATAAGATGTACTATATTAGCACAACCACATTAAAGTAGTTGATTTACATCAATCTATTTATTGTAGACACATAATTTAATTGTTGGGATTTGGTGACAACGAATTCCTCTAACGATGGATCTGGATCCCAATATTCTGCGTTGGTTACAGCGAAATAGACCAAGTTAGAATATGGATAGGGATTGCATTTAATAATCAGTTTCTTGTGTGAATGTATAAATTCATGTAAGCCCATAGAGACAAATGACTAAGTGAGAGAGACGGAGTGAGAACTTGCGAGTCTATTGTAACTCCATGATATGAATAATGAGACAACCGATACCTATGCTTGGTGGACGTAGCCCAACGTTTGTGTGAACCACGTGAAATCCCTGTGTTTATAATATGTGTGTGATTGTTAATTATCGTATGTGAATTGTGTTTTCCGCATTGACAATTCTAAAAAGTGGTATCAGAGCTATTGCATTGGAGATCTGTGAGGCGAAATCTGTGGTGCAAGAAGGTGAATTGAGGAGGTGTCGTAGATAAAAATTGGGCAAAAAATCATCGACACTCCCCAAGAAATGTTAGAGACATGCTAACACACTCACACTTATGAAATTAAAAATTTTGTGTATCAACGCACCTGTATCATACACCACAGAGAATCGACACTCCCCCATCCACACTCAAGGAGTGCTAGCGCTCCCCCATGAGCCCTAAGAGAGCGTTGATATTCAAAGTAACACTCCCCCACCCATTGTGAAGGAGCGTCGATCCTCTTTAAAACATTCGTATGATTTTTCAAGAAGAAAAATTTAAGGTATGTTTTTTTTTTTTTTAATGAAAGTGGAAAGGGAGGATAAAATATAGTATTTTTAAAAGAATACCTTTTATGTGAGGTGAATCTCACGTGGATGTTGTGTATATTAAAGTGGATATAAAAGGTTTTATGAATTATAATTTTTATTATTATTTTTAAACCTTTTGGGGTTATTACTTAACCTTATTTATTAAGGATTTATATTTAACTTTATTTATTATTCCTCTACATTTAAAAGGATTTTTATAAGCAGTGGGTATTGGGATATTTTTTGTGCTAATGGCTAAGATGTAGAGTTTGAAGTTGAAAAGTTCAGCGGTAAAAGCAACTTTGAGTTTTGGAGGCTCAAGATGCGGGATTTATTGGTGCAACAAGGGTTGCAAAAAGGATTGGCAGGCAAGCCAAAGAAACCAATAGCCATGACAGAATCAGAATGGGAAGATTTGGATGCAAAATCTCTTAGTACCATTCATTTATGTCTAGCGGATGAGGTTTTGTTTAATATCGTAGGAGAGGATACAACATTAGGCTTATGGAGCAAGTTGGAAAGTATGTATATGACGAAGTCCTTGACGAGCAGAATATACTTGAAGAGACAGTTGTACAGTTTGCAGATGAAAGAAGGTACAAAATTTGTTGACCATTTAAATACCTTTAATACCCTTATAGTTCAATTGACTAGTATGGAATTTAAATTCGAAGATGAAGATAAGGCTATTACATTATTGTGTTCGTTGCCTGAGTCTTGGGATAATATAGTCACCTCTATTATATTTAGCTCAACAAATGTTTTAGATTATGACTCTGTTGTGGGAGCTTTGTTGGCTGAGGAGATGAGGAGAAAATCTAGTAAGGAAACTTCATCTTCAGAGGCGATGGTGGTCAGAGGTCGAACTAAAGAGAAGAATGAGAGAAGTTCTTTTCAATCTAAGTCAAGACACAAAAAAAGTAAAGCAAAATGTTGGTATTGTGGAAAAACAGGACATCTCAAGAAAGATTGATGGAAGAGAAAAGAATCTGAGAAAAACTCTACAAAAAAAGCAAATTTGGTTGTAATAAATTCAGGTATGACTGATCAAGTTTTATCTTTTTCTAGTAATTTACAATATCGAGAAGAATGGTAATTAGATTCAAGTGCCTCCCACCACATGTGCTCACATAGAAATTGGTTCATTTCTTGCCAATTTGTTGATGAGGGTGTAGTGTTTATGGGAAATGGTATTCCCTGTAAAACTGTTGTGGTTGGCAATATTAGAATCAGGATGTTCGATGGTATTGTTAGGGAATTAACGGATGTTAGATATGTACCTAAGATTAAATCAAATTTGATTTCATTAGGAGTGTTGGATTCTTGTGGATATAAGTATACAGGTCAAGGTGGAGCACTCACATTGTCGAAAGGTAGTCTAGTAGTGATGAAGACAACAAAGGTTGATAACCTTTATACGTTGGAAGGGAGTACTGAAGTGGCATCTGAAGTAATAGATGCATCTTCTTGTTTATGGTAGAAGCATCAAGGTCACAAGAGCAAGAAATAATTGCAGGTACTTGTAAACAGTAAATCATTTCCAGACTTAAAATCTTTGTTTCTGAATTCCTGCTTGTTTTATATCTCTGCAAGTTAGGATGGTGGTATAAAGGGATGTTGTGTGTGGGATCCTACTTCTCACAAGGTCATCATTGACAGAGATATAGTATGTATGGAACAACCAAAAGGGTTGATTCAATATCGCAATGGTAAATTTGTTTGCATGCTAGATAATTCATTGTATGGCCTATTAGTACCCAACCAAATATACAAGAGGTTTGAATCCTTCATAGTGAGTCAGAATTTTTCAAAGGGTAGGAATGACTATAAGATTTATAGTACATTCACAGTCTTGATGTTATTTGTTGATGATATGCTCGATGCAAACCGAAGCATGGATAAAATCAGTAAGAAAATGACTCAGGTGGACAGGAAAATTCAGATGAGGGATCAAGGAGCAACAAAACAAATTATGGGCATGGAAATACACAGAGATGGTAATGGTAAGTTGTGGTTGGAGTTCAGTATGAACATTGTAAAACCAGTCTTTATCCCTCTTGATTTTTGTTATAAGTTTTATTCAAGTATAGGGCCTGTCTATAAAGAAGAAAAGGTTATGTCTCGTGTAAGTTCGGTAGGAGGTCTATTGTATGTGATGAAATGGTTAAAACCATATGTTTCACATGCTAATGATGTTGTCAGATACGTGACAGATTCAGGTGTTGCAGTGAAATGCGTGTTTCAATGTTTGAGAAGTACAAATGTCAACTATAGTCGTTACATTGAGATGGTTTGTGATAATTGTAATGTATATTTTACAGGTGTCTTGTATAGGAAGAGATCTATCACTAAATATGTCTCACAAAACAGTTGTGGAAGACATGTTGGAGGTGGAGTGACCCCTCAGGAAATCCAAACTTGTGCAAGTCACACAGGCGAGATCATGAAACCAATTTTATTAGAGAAGTTGCAATGGTGCTTGGCTTCTCTTGGCTTGCAGAAAAGGTGATGAACAAAAGAAGGAGAAAGGTATCAGGTTAATTGTTTATCTAAAAATGAAGAAGACTTGTATTCTTGAAAATATTTGCAAGATTTAATTCATGTGTTAAAATGCAAATGGATCAATTTTGCAACACAACTTTTATAGAAATTACTCATTCAAGATGCATATAAATAGCAGCAATAAAAAGTGAAAAGAAAACACATAACACAACAAATGATAAAGGAGTTCACCCCTCTCTTGGGCTACATCTCCTGGTCTAGCTTCCAATGGATCTTTTGTATTATTTACTCAAAGTGCTCAAATATGTGCTTTACAATGCTCAAAATGCCAAATAGATGGATCCAATGGCTTCAGAACGTCCAAAAACCCCTAGCTGGGCTTTTTCGGCACCTCGTTTGGCCAAAAATTGAAGAAGATAGGCTTCTTGGAAGTTCCCCTTCAAACTTGTTGTCTCTGGATCGCCAAAATGCACCCTTGCCTCCTCAACCTAGCCCCCATGTGCACATATGTGGAAAAACCCAGCACCGGGCACAACCGCACAATCAGTGCGAACTATAGAACAGTTATGTGCCTTAGCCCCTAACCACCAAGGCCAAGGGCACATGGGCCACCATATGACCGCACATATATTTAAAAAGGGCTATGTTTAAAATCAAATGACTACGGTCGGAGGCGTGCGTCGGAGGTCCTATGGTATATATATACGACCGAGGCTAAATGTTTGAAATGTGCACGCGCAATGTTTAAACCGATGGCCATATGAATTAACAATATAACCGCGGGCTGGGGCTAAGCCCCAGCCCGACCCCTGCGCCAAACTTTAAAACATTCAAACCTAAATATATTGCACACCATATAGTGTTAAGAAACACTATGGTGGCGCATTGGTTGGTGGTCTTTGCCAAAGCTTTGCATGTGGGTGGAGGTCGCGGGGTCAAGTCCAGTGGACTCCATAAACTTTTAAACAACCGAACCAATTACAGGGTGCCACGTGGTAGCCCATGTCTAGGCCACATGGCACCAAACCATTCGCCATGATAATGCCATGTGTTGTCATCCCATTCACCACAAACAAGCCACGTCATACACCAACTGTCCACATGGTTGCCTGCCATGTGTCGTACGGCCCTGCCACGTGTTGTACGGTCTGCCACGTCAGCATCCGTACGGACTGTACAGTCAGCACATTTTTTTTGCATGTTGGTTATTTTGAATAGAACACAATATCTCTCTCATTTAATGTCTGTTTGAACCCAAACGAGTTGCGTTGGGTTCGTGACAATGAGGCCTATGCTCCTGTTTGATTTGAAGTGATTTCGAGCACTTTGAATTTTGAGCAAAATTTGATCCCCTAGATCACACCTCCCCATTGG
>JASDQU010305633.1:55274-69044 GCA_032191745.1 Picea mariana | reverse complement strand
CTTGCATAAATTCCACTTGGTGATAAGGTATAATAAACACATTTATAACAAGGTTGCTGATATGATTTCTAGGCCTATTATTGATTCTCCATTTATTCTTAAGCATAACTCTATCATGCATGAGAGCTATGTTGAACAATATGCTTTAGATGTTGATTTTAAAGATGTATATGCAACTTTGTGTCAAGGTAACCAAGTAGAGGAATTGGATTACCATGTGCATGATAAACTTTTGTATCATCTTGGAAAGTTATGTATTCCATAGGGTGAAAGATTCAACATCATAAGGGAAGCACAATCTTCTCTTATTTCTAGCCACTTTGTTGTAGGAAAGACGGTGGCTAATTTGTAAAGGTATTGCTATTGGCCTAAAATGAATGAAAGTGTATCACAGTATGTAAGAGGATGTTATTTGTGTGCTACAAGTAAGCCTTGCAACATAAAGTTAGGATTGTATACTCCACTTCCAGTTCCTTCTCGTCCTTGGGAAAGAATTTCCATGGACTTTGTAGGAGGATTACCTATGTCTAAAAAGAATAATGATTATATTTATGTTGTTGTTGACTGTTTCAACAAAATGTGTATTTTAATGCCTTGTAAGAATCATGTTATAGCTGAACAATTGGTGCAAATGTTCTTTCAATGTGTATGGGTACATTTTGGGTTGCCCAAATCATTTATTTTTGATCAAGATTCTCGATTTCCTGGGAAATTTTGGTCAAGATTATGGGCACGCATGGAAAACAAGTTGAAAAAGAGCACATCATTCCATCCACAAACTGATGGTCAAACATAAGTGGTGAATAGAACAGTAGTACATCTTCTTTGTGTTTATTGCAACAAACATCCTAATATTTGGGATGAGCACCTACACTACATTCAACATGATTATAATCTGGCTAAGGAGTCATTGACTGAAGCATCTCCATTTGAGGAATGTTTTGGTTATTTGTGAAAATATCCTTTATATTTTATCTTTGGGAAGGATGTTGCTATTGATGGTCATGATTACATTCATAGAGAAAAGAAGTTCATTGAAAAAATTCAATTACTGCATCAAATGGTACAGGAACAGTTGAAAAAGAGCCAAGCCAAGTACAACACAACACATGAAAAGCATCATGTTGATCACAGTTTCTAATTTGGAGATGAATTTTGGATTTACATTAGCAAAGAGAGGCTTAAAGGATAAGGTAAAAAGATGAAACCAATCATATATGGACCTTTTAAGATCCTTGAAAAAATTAGTAACAATGCCTTCCATTTGAATTTGGCTCCTTATATGCAAATGTATGCAGTTGTTAATGTTGAGAATTTGAGATTGTATAATAATCCTTTGATTTATGATCAAGGAGAGCATGTTCATATTCCTTCAATAGATGATTTCTTGCCAGAATATCTTTTAGAATTGGAACAAGATGCCATCCTTGACAGAAAGATAAGAACTTCAAAACGAGGGAATGTGGAGTACCTTCTTATTGGTCTCAAAGGCACAAATCCAAGCAAAGATAAATGGATTGAGGTTGGAAGGGTGAGGGAACTATACCCTCATCTACAGATTGACTGAAAATAGTCTTTTGGAGGTCCAAAAGCTTCCCAATGGGGAGGAGTGATCTAGGGGATAAAAAAATGCTCAAACATAAAAGTGTTCAAAANTGGAATTCTATCTATTTTCCCAAACAGGAGAATTTTGTTGACTGTACAGTTCGTAAAATACATACATGTTGATGTGGCAACTTCCTATACATTTCGTACAACCATACAAATGATGTGGCATGGAAACTTGGTAGGGTGACTGGAATTCTAATGTGGAATTGTGATTTGGCAATGCTATTGAAGTGGACCAATGGATGGTCGACATCTGGCATTGGATTGGTGTATATGTGAGCCAATGATAGGGTTCCACGTGGCCCACTCAGGGACTACCACGTGGCATCCCTTTGATGTATTAAAAGTTTGTTTGGCTCCACAGGGGTCGAACCCGCGACCTTCGGGAAAGGGGACAGACTTCCCATAGATTGGGCCAACAACTCACCTACCAGGTGTTACTTAACCTATAATGGCACAACATTTATTTAAGTTTGAACTGGTGGGCGTTTTGGCAGAAAAAGGATCAGGGCTTAGCCCCAGCCCATGGTCACACACATTAACACTAAGACACATGGATAGGAGCGCAGAGATTTGGGGCCCAACCAATGGGGGTGGGTGATTAGCCCAACCTGTGGACACATACTACACCATGCAACTAGAATATTTGGGGAGGTTGGCGCCAATTTCGCTTATCACACAACAATTGCATCCACACAGTGGGAATCACATCAACGCCAGGTTTGAATGCACGTGAGCCAGGTTTTGGGATTTTGGGTGTGTTTTGGAGAGTAGAGATTAGTAGCATTTGGGGAAAATCTTCCAGGAAGAATATTTTTCTCATTTTTTGGCTAAACCAGGTGCAGAAAGAGCCCAGATAGGGGTTTTTGGACATTCTGGAGCCATTGAGCCATCTATTTTTCATTCTAAGCATTGTAAAGAACCGTATTAACACTTTTGAGCATATAATGAAAATGATCCATTGGAAGCTGGACCAGGAGATGTAGCCCAAGAGGGGTGAAATCCTTTATCATTTTGTTGTGTTATGCACTTATTTTGATGGAATTTTATGACTATTTTTGTTATTTATTTTAAGCAAAAAATCAATAATTTCATGTGCTTTCAACTTTTTCCAATTGGCCAAGACACATAAATTATCCACTTGCAATTTTTATACACAAAAATTTTCATTTTCAGATCACAAAGATCCCAAATTTGTGGGATAATTTTGGAGGACTTTGTGAAAGAAGTTGGGAACACATTTTTATTTTAGTTCATCATATCACCCTCAGACAAATGGATAGGCTGAGGTAGTGAATATAAACTTAAGGAATCTTCTAAGGAGTTTGGTAACTGAACATAAYAATTAGTGGGATCAAATTTTTCCTCAAGCRGAGTTTTCATATAATGACTCACCAAACATGAGTACTGTTAAGAGTCCATTCCAGATAGTATATGGAATGCATCCAAGAGGAATTTCAGAATTGAGAGATTTGGGTCAAAATGAATTTCGAAGTGCAGGAGCAGAGGATTTTGTTGCAGAGATGCAAAAATTGCATGATCAAATCAAAAGACAACTATAGGATAATAGCTAGAGATACAAGAACAGAGTAGACTAAAGAAGAAAAGAGGTGAATTTATAGATTGGAGATCAAGTCTTGGCACACCTGAGGATGGAAATATTTCCAATATGGAAATATAATAAGATGAAGATGAAGAAGATAGGCCCTTGTAAAATCATTAGAAAATTTGCTACAAATGCTTATGAGATTGAACTGCCAGAGGACACTGGAATTTCACCAATATTAATTGTAGCATACTTATACCATTACAATATGGATGACACAGAAGAGACATATGATCAAGAGGATATTTAGTGGAAGCGACAGATGCCCATATCAGAGAAGTTGTAGATAGAAAATATTTTAAATAAGAGAATTTCTAAGAAAACTAGGAGGAAAGTTTACTATGAATATCTGGTTAAATGGGAGAATCATCTAGTAGAAGATGTCAGTTGGATAATTGAAACCGATATCTAGAAGCATGGAAATACAGTGGAGGAGATCATGGAAAGAAGTCCGTGAATATTTTTTTCCAGAGGAATATGATGTAGGAGCATCACCGTTGTCATTTAATGAGGCAAGATGAAAGACGACTCAACATCTAGTTCATCACACTTAACTGGTTTGGATTCCACGGAGGGTGTGTCACTTTAAATTTTGAAAGAATTGTAATTAAAGATCCAATGAGATCTTGAAGCTAGAGCCATTGTATGTGCTCCAGGGGATTGCATTTGTCTTTAACGTCTATAGGATTGTACACATTTTGAGCATCAACTCATATCTAGAGTGTAATTATTCATTTATTGTAATAATCTTAGTGGTAGGATGCTTTTAATTGTGATATGAAAGAACTAGAATAGTCTAGAGGCAAGGCTCGATAATCCTCCTCATGTATAAATCAATGTAATCTATGCCCAAAAGAGGTTTCCGTAGTTGTTGAAAGAATAAGTTGGAAGATATTGAGAGTTGTTGAAATCCTTGTAAATATTTGTTGAAAGAATATAGAAGAAGAGAATTGCTTTCAAATTTCTGAGCTTGCTTGTCTCTAAGTAACTGGGTAAATGCTATGTTATTTATCTCTATGTTTATGTGTGTGTGCATCTAAATGGTTGAATGAATCCTTAATGTTTATTTAAGTTTCAATTGTTTCTCTTTTGAAATCTTGGTGCAAGGAGTACACAATTCCCATGCAAGGACTTTTTATGCTTCCAACTGATACTGTGCACTCCTGTCTTTATAATCTTTGGGACTTTCTACGCGTGTTGGAAGTGTAGAAAGTGTTGAATCCCGGAGTCCCAAAGTTCCTTTTGGTCATAGATATTGGAAAGAAACGGATCCCTGAACTGTTCGTGAGTTCGCCAGTTCGGCATTCAAGAGATTTAGAGTGTATTGTGGGAAAATATTACGAAGCCCGAAGTTTCAGAGCACTGAAGTTTCCTCTTTCCAAAATTAAGCCCCAGGTTTTAGGCCTAAGGTCATGTGAAGACTCCACTAGAGTAAAAATACCCTTGCGAACATGAATTTTCTTGCATTGAAAAGAAGAAAAGGTTTGTGGAAACAATTATAAGGGTTCTGTGGGGACTCGAGAGTCACTTCGGCTCCTATGTAATTCAATCCTAGAATGGGAGGTCATGAAATCCCTAGGGGGGTTTGCATCACAATGGTAAGTGGTTTCTTAGAACACTTCCAATGTAAAAAATCCATCCGAAATCTTCCAAGTCCTAGAGAGAGTTTGGAAGGTCCCCATACTTCTATTTCAAATACATCAATAGGCATGTTAAAACCAATTTTTCCATCACCTTCTTCCAACAATCATTCAATTTTTGGGAAATCTAGCCACTTTTCTTTCCCAAGAATGGCCAAAGAGGGCTCAACCTATTCCTTGGTCCTGACATACCAAGGTCCTTGCACCTCTGCATTTTTGTCTTCATCTATGATCAAGATTGGAACATACATGATAAATGCTCTATTGGCTTCCTTAGAAAATTCTTCCACTATCTCAAGCTATTCACTCGTGTATAGAACATCCAATTTACCCAAAAAATAATCTATCAATGTATCCATTTTCCTTACTATGGATTCCACCATGGATTCAATCCTATTAAATATATGCTCCAAGACCTCCTCTGAACCAATGTCCAATGAATATAGTCCAAGACTAATCTAGATTATGCTGAGAAGGAAATGAGATAGAAATGAAAATATAGTGGAAACATGGAAATATAGTGAAACCCAACTTCTATTAATGAATAAAATATAAAAACATTGTAGAACACAAACTGGTAGAATGGGGTAGCTTATCTCTTAAGAGAAAGAGATGTTGGCTATGCTTCATTCACAAAACAATTTACATCACACTCCATTGCATTCTTAAAGGGACTGCTTTACCTCAATTATATATGAGAGAGTGAGAGGAGAATAATTCCCATGATGCATGTGGGATAAATTGGTATAAGATTATAAAATGACATAGACATGTTAAACACTATGACTTCTTAGTTGATCACCCATCCCAGTACTGCTCTAGCCCAAGCACACTTAACTATGGAGTTCTAATGGGATCAGGTGCATTAATGCTATGATATAGGAATGTACATAAGACCACTAGGAAATACTTACATGGTGTTTATAATTAACAAATGGAGATGGCATTAAATTACATTCCCCATCAAAAGGGTGAATATCATGTTTTTTCAAAACCATAGGTTTGAATCAGTGGAAAAGGTGGATGGTCACCGAGATTCAACTGGATCATTCCTACCCCCTTATAAATAAATGGTCCTCATTGTGTCAAGTTCCCTTGGAAGATGAAAAACCTTTTGTTGAATCTGAACCTTGGTGAGCTAGTTGCATTGATGAAGTAGTTGTCTTGCTTCTAATTGGTATTATTCTCTTGAAGGATGTTGTGAACTTGTTTTTGTAGGTGTTGGATCCATTCAACAAATTTGGATGCATGATTTTCCTTGGTCTAAGTGTGGGAGGATTTTGTCAGTGAAGATGCAGTAGGAAGAAATATATCAATGAGGGCTAATGGCTGGAACCCTAGGCACACATAAAAAGGGTCGTGGCCAATAAAGATATGATGAACATATGGAAGAATCTCATTCTATGGAAGGAGGTGTCTATGGATTATACCATTAGGTAAGGAAGCATTGAGCACCAATTCAATGGAATTCTTGACTTGGCAGTGCAAAGGCACCCCTATAGGTGAAAACACATCTTTGCGCTACTCTACAATTTTTGTTGGATACTTGGTTGTCATTGATGTTATTGAAAAATTGGTTGTCATTTATATCAATAGAAGTGGTTGTCATTAGTTTTAACATATGTGATGGGTGTGTTTGGAAAAGTGTCCAAATTTTTCCTCTTATGGCATAGCTCTAAGCATGGCCCACAGAAGAAGACTCTTTGAAGAAGTCTAGAAGAATTCCCAGAGGTGTGGTCGTGAAGCCATAAGTTGTTTGAGAAATAAGGACATGAATGAAAATGCAAATGCATGTAACACACTCATACATGGATATTCCTCGTCATTCCATTTCCAATGGTAGGTGTAACGTCACATAGTTCCTCACAGTTGAGGAGTTATAAAATCATGAAGTTGGAAGCCCCGAAGAATGGTTAAGAAGCCCTAAACAATTGTAACAAGAAGTGACAAGTTGGACTCACATTAATTAAAAGAATAAAAGTTGTTGAAAACAAGAAGTTACAAGTCGACCCCCTTGAAATAAATATTAAATATGTTGTTGGTAAAGTCAGCCTCAATGGAATAATCATTAAAAATTAAATTGAATCTTATTTGGGTCAAGTCGACCATAAAAAGAGGGTGCCATATCTAGTATAAATAAGGCACCTAGGAGTTCATTTTTTACATTAAATCAAGTGATTTTTATCTTAGGTAGCTAAGGATATGTGAGGCGAATTTCATAGGGAATATGAAGTGAATAAGGGAAAAATTCCAAGGGAGGATGAGGACTTGTGATGATGTGTTCTAAGGTATGTTATTTAAAGGTCATCTTACCATTTTTTTTATAACTTTCTTTCTAGAATGACTCAGATAAAGAAAAATAGATGTAATTGAGAAGAAATATCAAGGTACCTATGATGAACATTTCATCTTCTAGGTCATTTTACTCTTGGAGATACACTCTATGGAAGATAGAGATTTTTACTAGTCCTAAAAGTGTTATGGGTAAAACAATCATAACTTCTTCATAGAGGATTCGAATTATTTGAGAGAAATTTCCATGGAAACATAACAGTTCTTAGTATCATTTTCAGAAGTTTCAAAATCCAATATCAAATATTGAGTGTGTGGAATGTTGTACAAATTCTCTTTCCAGAATAGGATAGATTTCAAAAAGGTCTTTTATTTTCACTATAAATTTTGTTCTGATAAGTTTAAGACCCTGAAATTTTGAGAAGATGGAAGAAATATCTCATAGCATATGTGGTTAAAATGTCATACCTTTATGCATTATAGGTTCATAGTTATGCTTGTTGAAAGTTAGGGTTTGTGACTAATCCAAAACTAGTTCCCCGAGACTAAGGTAAAGTTTAATGAAGATGATATTCTCTTGTTGTTGAAGTTGAGGAAGAGCTACATGTCTGTGATTCTGTGTATCAGGTATGCTACATGATTAGAGGTATGATTTACATGTTTTATTAAGGGTTATTATTATGGTACATATTTGAGGCATGTCTTGATGATTATGGTAAATGATATGGTACACCTTTTTGATGATATGATAGATTGTTAGAAGTATATCTTGGCTATCTTAGTATCTTGTTTGGTATATGTCATGGTGACATTATCAAATGCTTGAGGCACATCTTATGGTACTTAGTTCAGGAACATAATTGATGATATCTTATGGTACATTGTGTATGGAATGATTGAGACATATCATGAGTGATATGGCATATCTTGGTGATGTTATGGTACATGCTTGGTGAAGATAGTACATGTTGAGACACATCTTGGTGATGTCATGGTTCATGGTTTGATACTTATTTTGGCACATGGTTGAGGCACACATATTTATGATGATATGGTACATTGTTAGAGGAATTTCTTGGTGATCTTGGTACATGATATGGTACAGGTTTTGGTACATGGTTGATGCATGATATGGTACAGGTTTTGGTACATGGTTGATGCATAATACAATATATTTTGATGTACATGGTATGGTACATATTGATGTACATGGTATGGTACATATTGATGTACATGGTTTATGTACATGGTATGGTGATGGTTTTGGTATCCATGTGAGTGGATCTTGTTATAGTTGGTTGATGATGGTGTATCAATGACATATAGAGTGACAGGTTGGATGATTGGTTTATCATCAGTTATAGGTTGATATGATAGTGAAAAATGTGATAGTGATAGGTTGATGTATCAGTGACAATGATAGTGAAAGTAGCAGTTACAGGTTGATCAGTGCTAGTGATAGTTTGAGTCTACACTTATATTTTATGGTGGCAGGATGGGGAAAGGAAAGGGGGCTATAGCCTCCTTCTGGTTGGTGCCAAATAATTTAGGGAGTTGGAACCTCCTTAAGGTTGGTGCCTATAAATCAAGGGGTCATAGCCTCCTTCTAGTTGGTGTCAGAGAATTCAGGGAGTTGTATCTTCCTTTAGGTTGGTGCCTTTAAACTAGGGGGTTGGTGCCTCCTTCTAGATGGTGCTAGAGAATTGGGAAGTTGGTGCTTCCTATGAAGGCATTCTTGATATATATAAGAAAGAATTTTGTGGTTTTCTCCCATCTGGGTTTCCACGTAAATTCTGGTTTATTTTGTGTCTTATGTGATAATGTTGAATTGTATTGCTTATGGTTATATGCTAATGATATATTGAATACAATCATAAATTATATGTTGATGATAAATTTGAATATTGTATATATTGAGATTGAAAGTGGTAAAGAGTGCTCATACTGATTCACCCCCACACTCTTAGTATTCCAACAATTAGTATCAGAGCAAGTCCTTCAAGAAATTAGTTTAACCATTGGAAGGTAGATCATGGATGTCATGGCTAATGGATACAAAGATAATGGAATATTTTGGTTTTATGGTCAGACTGGTCTGAAGTATGAGACGTGGCACAATAAATGAAAACATTTTTACAAGCATAGAGGTTTGATTTTTGGAAATCACTTGTGTCAGGATACACCACTACAAAGAAATTGAAGACTGCAACCAAGAAGGAATTGAAAATAAACAACAAAATGGAAATGGATCTCATCTTGGAAGGATTATATTATTCAATTAAAGATAAAGTGGGACAATGGTCACCAACCAAAGACATTTGGGATAAGCTACGCAATCTACACTTTAAGGATCTCAATCTACCGCGGAGCTAGAACATACCAATCAGAATAAAAAATATGTTGAAATAAAACAAAACAAAAGATTCTCTTCATGTCACAAATATTCAGAAGAACAAGATTGTGAAGAATACATAGTAAATCTTGAAGCATAATTGATGAACTCTTTAGAAAATATGATGAAAGAAATAAGGAAGAATAAGTCACTCAAGGATCAATTGATCGAGATAAAGAAGGGATCTCAAAATACCAACTCTACAGAAGTCCAATAGATGATTACAAACCTAAAAGTACAAATATAAAAAGCTAGAAGGATTGAAGAAACACACAAAAGTCAATTGGAAGAAAATAAGCTTTTGGAAGCCGAAATAGTAACACAAAGAAAGGAAGCATAGAAGAGAAAAAATATTTTGACTAAGGAAAGATCATAGGAATTGATTAACCTTGAAGCAACATTCATCCAACAAGAAAGAAGGCTTGAAGAAGAAATTGTCTCCTTGAAGACCCAACTTGAAGAAGCAAAGAGAAGGGAAGAATTCATAAAGATTTAGATGATAAAGAAAGAATAATATTGCTAGAAGGTTGAAGAAAACATCATCACATTACGGTTTAAATTTTTCAAACTCAACAAGAAAATTGAAGAAAGAGAAATGTCCACTTGTTCAGTAAAGAAAGTTGAAGGGAAGTGTTATAGGTTGCTATAAAGGAAGAATGAAGAGAAGGCTATGAGTTATGCAAAAGTCACCAAAGGACCTATTAAGAAGGAAGAATGTGAGCCCTCAAAAAAGAACATTCCATAAATGAAGAAAATTCTAGAAGAAAACTATAGAAGATACAGATATCAAAGAAGACCCTACACATTCAGGTATCAAAGAAGATTAAATTATTATGAAGGAAACAAGATAAGAGAAGATCATGATCATCCAAGGCATGAATTCAGAAGGACCACATCACAAAGAAAATCAGTCATTCGTAGGTTTCAAAATTTATTTTATGGTCATTATTTTAATTGTACTAAATTTGGACATAAAGTTGTAGATTGTGGAGATTATGGAAGAAATGGTCAAGCAAGAAATGTATTTGTGGCCTCACACAATATTGAATGTTATAAATGTCACAATTATGGACATATAGCTCATGATTGTAGAAGCATGATGGATATTTCTATGAAAGAGAACATTGATATCATATATAAGAAGATTTGGAAAATAAAACATGAATAGGTAAAGGAAGAACAGATGAGTGAAGAACACCCAGAAGTCATACTTTCATGATTTGCAGTAGTACAAGATCATGACAAATCTACAGGAAAAAGGAAGATGTCATATACATGATGGTTTAGAGAAGAAATGAAAAACAATAAGAACATGTGAATGAAAACCAGGTCCCAGAGATCATACTCACAATATTTAAATCAACAAAAGATAATGATGAACCTACATGCAAAGAGGATAAAGATGAAGATGTCAAAATTCAGGAAGAAAATAAAAAGAGTGTCAAAATTCAGGAAGATAATGGAAAGGAAAATGATGAATCCACAGATGAAGAGGAATATTACTCTGCATCACAGCATATACTTTTCTAATTCATCTAGCTTGGAGACTCCCAGTAAATATGAATATTGAAGAGGGGGAGTATAAGCAACATCTCTACAAATTAGAGAACTATATTTTGAGTAGTTTGAAGTGCTTATAGATTTTGTAAAGGAAGATTCAAAGTGATTTGATGATAAAAGTGCATAATTTTTGCAATATTTGTTTTGGTTAAGGAACAACTTTTGGAACACATACCCATGCATGTATAAGCTCGCAGTTACAAAAGTAGTGGTTTATGATTCTATAGAGGATTCTAGACATATATTCAGTCAGGGACATATTCAAGGACATATTCAATATAGATCGTTGCAAACATGTAGATTCTGATTTGCAGATTGAATAGAAAACTTGAAAAGAAACAAAGAGTATGTTGTGATAAGTTGTAGTAGATGGGTCAACATTGTGTTCAGTTGAGTAGTAGATTCTTGGAAAGTTTCATGGCATATGGATAAGATGGATTCATGAGATATTTAGTAGAGAGTACATAATACATGAATCGAAGAATATGCATAACAGTGGATGAAATAATATTAACAATTGGAATCCGTGGAAGCAATGGACAAGTGGAATCGGTTAGTCACATGAAGCCAAGAAGTGAAATGCACATCAAGACATGGGAAGATATATCGTCAGTGGGGACAATATCTTCAAAGGAGAGTACGATCATTTATTTTCACTTGAAAATCCATGAAGACTTGAAGTCAAGTAACTTGGAAGGATTTTTATATGTGTCATTGAATTACAAGAGGAAGCACCAATGGACAAGAAACACCAGAAGAGTGAAAATGAAGTATATTTAGGAAAGCCCCACATTGATCTACACAACATTTTGCAAAGAATTCAAGGGGAGAGAAATTTTCAGAAAGAGCAACCATATCAGTAGCATGAATATAGGGAGAGACATATCAACAGGGGGATTTTCCCCTTTTCCTATGATGTCAAAGGGGTAGAAAGAGAAAGATCAGAAGAAAAAGATAAGAAGCATGAAGATAGAGGGAGAAGCCCCAAAGGGAGATACCATTTTCCATTGATTTCAAAGGGGGAGAGAAACATGGGGAGAGAAATATCGGGATCATTGGTCGTAGGTGGAGCACGAGTGTTGAAGTATGGGTGTTTCTATCAATACTAAAGGGGGATATTGTTGGATACTTGGTTGTCATTGATGTTGTTGGACAATTGGTTGTCATTGATGTCAATAAAATTGGTTGTCATTGATGTCAATATATGTTATTGGTGTATTTGGATAAGTCTCCAAAGTGGTCCCCTTATGGCATAGCTCTAAGCATGGCCCTCAGAGGAAGACACTTTGAAGAAGTATATAAGAATCCCCAGAGGTGTGGTCATGAAGCTCAAAGTTGTTTGAGAAATAAGGACATGAAGTACAATCTAAATATAGGTAAAACACTCATATATGGATAGTTTGTGTCATTCCATTTCCGATGGTAGGTGGAACATCACATAGGTCCTCACAGTTGAGGAGTTATGAGGTCATCAAGTTTGAACCCCCGAAGAATAGTCAAGAAGCCCTAAACAGTTGTAACAAGAAGTGACAAGTCGACCCCAAATTAATTAAAAGAAGAAGATTTGTTGAAAACAAGAAGTTTCAAGTAGGCCCGATTTCAATAAATATTAAAATAAGCATTAAAAATGTTGGTAAAGTCAGACTCAATGGAATAACCATTAAAAATTAAATTGTATTTTATTTTGGTCAAGTCAGTGCTCAAGAAAGTGTGCCATATCTAGTATAAATATGCACCTAGGACTTCATTTGTTAAATTAACTCAATTTATTTTTATCTAAGGTAACGAAGGAGATATGAGGTAAATTTAGGAGGGAATATGAAGTGAAAGAGAGAAATTCCAAGGGAGGATGAAGTCTTGTGATGATGTGTTCTAAGGTATGTTATTTAAATATCATCTTACCATTTTTTCTATAAATTTGTTTATAGAATAATTCAGATAGTGAAAAATGGAGGCAGTTTAGAAGACATATCAAGGTAACTATGGTAAAATTTTTATCTTTTGGGTCATTTTACTTATGGAGATACACTCTGTGGAATATAAGGTTTTTGAATAGTCCTGAAACTAGTCTCAAATAGGTATTCTTGGTAAAATTGTCATAACTTCTTCATAAGGGATCCAAATTCCATGAGACTAGTTTCCATGGAAATATAATAGATCTTAGTATCTTTTGTACAAGATTTAGAATCCAATATCAAATATGTATTGCGTGGCATGTTGTACAATTTCTCTCTCCAAAATATGCTATAATTCAACAAGGTCTGCCATTTTCTCTATAACTTCTATTCTCAGAAGTTTCAGACCATGAAATTTTGAGGAGATGGAAGAAATATTTGATAGTATCTGTGGTTAAAATTAAATACCTTTATAAGTTGTATGTACGAAGTTATGCTTGTTGAAAGTTAGGGTTTGTGACAAATCAAAATATAGTCCCACGAGATTGAGGTAAAGTTTGATGAAGATGTTATTCTCTTGTTGTTGAAGTTGAGGAAGAGCTACACGTCTATAATTTTTTGTATCAGGTTTTGTACAAGACAAAAGGTATGCTTTACATGTTTTATTGAGGATTATGTTTATGTTACATGCTTGAGGCATTTCTTGATGATGATGGTACATGATATGGTACACCTTTGTGATGACATGATACATTGTTAGAAGTATATCTTGGCTAT
>JASDQU010305633.1:28136-55224 GCA_032191745.1 Picea mariana | reverse complement strand
GATTGAGACATATCATGAATGATATGGCATATCTTGGTGATGTTATGGTACATGCTTGGTGAATATAGTACATGTTGAGACACATCTTGGTGATGTCATGGTTCATGGTTTGATACTTATTTTGGCACGTGGTTGAGGCACACATATTTATGATGATATGGTACATTGTTAGAGGAATTTCTTGGTGATCTTGGTACATGATATGGTACAGGTTTTGGTACATGGTTGATGCATGATATGGTACAGGTTTTGGTACATGGTTGATGCATAATATGATATATTTTGATGTACATGGTATGGTACATATTGATGTACATGGTTTATGTACATGGTATGGTGATGGTTTTGGTATCCATGTGAGTGGATCTTGTTATAGTTGGTTGATGATGGTGTATCAATGACATATAGAGTGACAGGTTGGATGATTGGTTTATCATCAGTTACAGGTTGATATGATAGTGAAAAAAGTGATAGTGATAGGTTGATGTATCAGTGACAATGATAGTGAAAGTAGCAGTTATAGGTTGATCAATGGTAGTGAAAGTTTGAGTCTACACTTATATTTTATGGTGGTGGGATGGGGAAAGGAAAGGGGGCTATAGCCTCCTTCTGGTTGGTGCCAAATAATTTAGGGAGTTGGAACCTCCTTAAGGTTGGTGCCTATAAATCAAGGGGTCATAGCCTCCTTCTAGTTGGTGTTAGAGAATTCAGGGAGTTGTAGCTTCCTTTAGGTTGGTGCCTCCTAGATGGTTCTAGAGAACTGGGAAGTTGGTGCTTCCTATGAAGGCATTCTTGATATATATAAGAAAGAATTCTGTGGTTTTATCCCATCTAGGTTTCCACGTAAATTCTGGTGTATTGTGTATCTTATGTGATAATGTTGAATTGTATTGCTTATGGTTATATGCTCATGATATATTGAATACAATCATAAATTATATGTTGATGATAAATTTGAATATTGTATATATTGACATTGAAAGTGGTAAAGAGTGCTCATACTGATTCACATCCACCCTCTTAGTATTCCAACAATTGGTATCAGAGCAAGTCCTTCAAGAAATTAGTTTAACCATTGGAAGGTAGATCATGGATGTCATGGCTAATGGATACAAAGCTAATGGAATATTTTGGTTTTATGGTCAAACTGGTCTGAAGTATGAGATGTGGCACAATAAATGAAAACATTTTTACAAGCATAGAGGTTTGATTTTTGGAAATCAGTTGTGTCAGGATACACCACTACAAAGAAACTGAAGACTGCAACCAAGAAGGAATTGAAAATAATCAACAAAATGGAAATGGATCTCATCTTGGAAGGATTATATTATTCAATTAAAGACAAAGTGGGACAATGGTCACCAACCAAATACATTTGGGATAAGCTACGCAATCTATACTTTAAGGATCTCATTGTACCGCAGAGATAGAACATACCAATCAGAATAAAAAATATGTTGAAATAAAACAAAACAAAAGATTCTCTTCATGTCACAAATATTCAGAAGAACAAGATTGTGAAGAATACATAGTAAATATTGAAGCATAATTGATGAACTCTTTAGAAAATATGATGAAAGAAATAAGGAAGAATAAGTCACTCAAGGATCAATTGATCGAGATAAAGAAGGGATCTCAAAATACCAACTCTGCAGAAGTCCAATAGATGATTACAAACCTAAAAGTACAAATATAAAAATATAGAAGGATTGAAGAAACACACAAAAGTCAATTGGAAGAAAATAAGCTTTTGGAAGACGAAATAGTAACACAAAGAAAGGAAGCATAGAAGAGAAAAAATATTTTGACTAAGGAAAGATCATAGGAATTGATTAACCTTGAAACAGAATTCATCCAACAAGAAAGAAGACTTGAAGAAGAAATTGTCTCCTTGAAGATCCAACTTGAAGAAGCAAAGAGAAGGGAATAATTCATAAAGATTTAGATGATAAAGAAAGAATAATATTGCTAGAAGGTTGAAGAAAACATCATCACATTACGGTTTAAATTTTTCAAACTCAACAAGAAAATTGAAGAAAGAGAAATGTCCACTTGTTCAGTAAAGAAAGTTGAAGGGAAGTGTTACAGGTTTCTATAAAGGAAGAATGAAGAGAAGGCTATGAGTTATGAAAAAGTAACCAAAGGACCTATTAAGAAGGAAGAATGTGAGCCCTCAAAAAAGAACATTCCATAAATGTAGAAAATTCCAGAAGAAAACTATAGAAGATACATATATCAAAGAAGACCCTCCACATTCAGGTATCAAAGAAGATTAAATCATTATGAAGGAAACAACATAAGAGAATATCGTGATCATCCAAGACATGAATTCAGAAGGACCACATCACAGAGAAAATCAATCATTCGTAGGTATCAAAATTTCTTTTATGGTCATTATTTTAATTGTACTAAATTTGGACATAAAGTTGTAGATTGTGGAGATTATGGAAGAAATGGTCAAGCAAGAAATGTATTTGTGGCCTCACACAATATTGAATGTTATAAATGTCACAATTATGGACATATAGCTCATGATTGTAGAAGCATGATGGATATTTCTATGAAAGAGAACATTGATATCATATATAAGAAGATTTGGAAAATAAAACATGAATAGGTAAAGGAAGAACAAATGAGTGAAGAACACCTAGAAGTCATACTTTCATGATTTGCAGTAGTACAAGATCATGAAAAATCTACAGGAAAAAAGGAAAATGTCATATACATGATGGTTTAGAGAAGAAATGAAAAACAAGAAGAACATGTGAATGAAAACCAGGTCCTAGAGATCCTACTCACAAGATTTAAATCAACACAAGATCATGATGAACCTACATGCAAAGAGGATAAAGAGGAAAATGCCAAAATTCAAGAAGAAAATAAAAAGAGTGGCAAAATTCAGGAAGAGAATGGAAAGGAAAATGATGAATCCACAGATGAAGAGGAATATTACTCTGTATCACAACATATACTTTTCTAATCCATCTAGCTTGGAGACTCCCAGTAAATATGAATATTGAAGAGGGGGAGTCTAAGCAACATCTCTACAAATTAGAGAACTATATTTTGAGTAGTTTGAAGTGCTTATAGATTTTGGAAAGGAAGATTCAAAGTGATTTGATGATAAAAGTGCATAATTTTTGCAATATTTGTTTTGGTTAAGGAACAACTTTTGGAACACATACCCATGCATGTATAAGCTCACAGTTACAAAAGCAGTGGTTTATGATTCTACAGAGGATTCTAGACATATATTCAGTCAGGGACATATTCAAGGACATATTCAATATAGATCGTTGCAAACATGTAGATTCTGATTTGCAGATTGAATAGAAAACTTGAAAAGAAACAAAGAGTATGTTGTGATAAGTTGTAGTAGATGGGTCAACATTGTGTTTAGTTTAGTAGCAGATTCTTGGAAAGTTTCATGGCATATGAATAATATGGATTCATGAGATATTTAGTAGAAAGTACATAATACATGAATCAAAGAATATGCATAAAAGTGGATGAAATAATATTAACAATTGGAATCAATGGAAGCAATGGACAAGTGGAATTGGTTAGTCACATGAAGCCAAGCAGTGAAATGCACATCAAGACATGGGAAGAGATATTGTCAGTAGGGACAATATCTTCAAACGAGAGTACGGTCATTTATTTGCACTTGAAAATCCATGAAGACTTGAAGTCAAGTAACTTGGAAGGATTTTTATATGTGTCATTGAATTACAAGAGGAAGCACCAATGGACAAGAAACACCAAAAGAGAGAAAATGAAGTATATACAGGAAAGCCCCACATTGATCTACACAACATTTTGCAAAGAATTCAAGGGGAGAGAAATTTTCAGAAAGAGAAACTAGATCAGTAGCATGAAGATAGGGAGAGACATATCGACAGGGGGATTTTCCCTTTTTCCTATGATGTCAAAGGGGTAGAAAGAGAAAAATCATAAGAAAAAGATAAGAAGTATGAAGATAGAGGGAGAAGCCCCAAAGGGAGATACCATTTTCCATTGATTTCAAAGGGGGAGAGAAACATGGGGAGAGAAATATTAGGATCATTGGTCGTAGGTGGAGCACGAGTGTTGAAGTATGGGTGTTTCCATCAATACTAAAGGGGGATATTGTTGGATACTTGGTTGTCATTGATGTTGTTGGACAATTGGTTGTCATTGATGTCAATATATGTTATGGGTGTATTTGGAGAAGTCTCCAAATTGGTCCCCTTATGGCATATCTCTAAGCATGGCCCTCAGAGGAAGACACTTTGAAGAAGTATATAAGAATCCCTAAAGGTGTGTTCATGAAGCTCAAAGTTGTTTGAGAAATAATGACATGAAGTACAATCTAAATATAGGTAAAACACTCATATATAGATAGTTTGTGTCATGCCATTTTTGATGGTAGGTGGAACATCACATAGTTCCTCAAAGTTGAGGAGTTATGAGGTTATGAAGTTTGAACCCCCGAAGAATAGTCAAGAAGCCCTAAACAGTTGTAACAAGAAGTGACAAGTCGACCCCAAATTAATTAAAAGAAGAATATTTGTTGAAAACAAGAAGTTTCAAGTAGGCCCGATTTCAATAAATATTAAAATAAGCATTAAAAATGTTGGTAAATTCGGACTCAATGGAATAACCATTAAAAATTAAATTGTATTTTATTTTGGTCAAGTCAGCCCTCAAGAAAGTGTGCCATATCTAGTATAAATATGGCACCTAGGACTTCATTTGTTAAATTAACTCAATTTATTTTTATCTGAGGTAACCAAGGAGATATGAGGTAAATTTAAGAGGGAATATGAAGTGAATAAGAGAGAAATTACAAGGGAGGATGAAGTCTTGTGATGATGTGTTCTAAGGTATGTTATTTAAATATCATCTTACCATTTTTTCTATAAATTTGTTTATAGAATGATTCAAATAGTGAAAAATGGAGGCAGTTTAGAAGACATATCAAGGTAACTATGGTAAAATTTTTATCTTTTGGTTCGTTTTACTTATGGAGATACACTCTGTGGAATATAGGGTTTTTGAATAGTCCTGAAACTAGTCTCAAATAAGTATTCCAGGTAAAATTGTCATAACTTCTTCATAAGGGATCCAAATTCCGTGAGACCAGTTTCCATGGAAATATAATAGATCTTAGTATCTTTTGTACAAGATTCAGAATCCAATATAAAATATGTATTGCATGGCATGCTGTACAATTTCTCTCTCCAGAATATGCTATAATTCAACAAGGTTTGCCATTTTCTCTATAACTTCTATTCTCAGAAGTTCCAGACCATGAAATTTTGAGGAGATGGAAGAAATATTTGATAGTATCTGTGGTTAAAATTACATACCTTTATAAGTTGTATGTATGAAGTTATGCTTGTTGAAAGTTAGGGTTTGTGACTAATCAAAATATAGTCCCACGAGATTGAGGTAAAGTTTGATGAAGATGTTATTCTCTTGTTGTTGAAGTTGAGGAAGAGCTACACGTCTATAATTTTTTGTATCAGGTTTTGTACAAGATAAAAGGTATGCTTTACATGTGTTATTGAGGGTTATGTTTATGTTACATGCTTGAGGCATTTCTTGATGATGATGGTACATGATATGGTACACCTTTGTGATGACATGATACATTGTTAGAAGTATATCTTGGCTATATTGGTATCTGGTTTGGTATATGTCATGGTGATATTATCACATGCTTGAGGCACATCTTATGGTACTTAGTTGAGGCACATCATTCATTATATCTTATGGTACATGGTGTATGACATGATTGAGAAATATCATGAGTGATATGGTATATGCTTGATGCATATCTTGGTGATGTTATGGTACATGCTTGGTGAAGATAGTACATGTTGAGACACATCTTGGTGATGTCATGGTTCATGGTTTGATACTTATTTTGGAACCTAGTTGAGGGACACATATTGATGATGATATGGTACAATGGTAGAGACACTTCTTGGTGATATTGGTATGTGATATGGTACAGGTTGATGTACATGGTTTATGTATGATATGGTACAGGTTGATGTACATGGTATGGTACATGGTGATGTACATGGTATGGTGATGGTTTTTATATCCATGTGAGTGGATCTTTTTATAGTTGGTTAAGGGTGATATTTCAGTGATAGAGACAGTGACAGGTTGGATGATTGGTTGATCATCACTTACATGTTGATATGACAGTGACAGTGATAGGTTGATATATGAGTGATAGCGATACTGGCAGTTACATGGTGATCAATGGTAGTGAAATTTTGAGTCTACACTTATATTTTAGGGAGGCAGTATGGGGCAAGGAAAGGGGGTTGTAGCCTCCTTCCGATTGTATAAGCAAATTCATGGAGTTGGAGCTTCTTTCATTTTGGTTCCTATAAATCAGGGGGTTGTAGCCTCCTTCAGTTTGGTGTTGGAGAATTTAGGGAGTTGTAGCTTTGTTTGGTTTGGTGCCTCTAAATCAGGGGTTTGGTGCCTCTTTCTAGTTGGTGTTGGAGAATTTGGAAGTTGGTTCTTAGTATAAATGTTTTCTTGATATACATAATAAATAATTATGTGGTTTCCTCCCATCTAGGTTTCCACATAAATTGTAGTGTACTTTGTATCTGATGTGATATTGTTGAATTGTACTAATTATGGTTATATTCTCATGATATATTGAATGCAATCATAAATAATATATTGCTGATAAAGTTGAATATTATATATATTTTGATTGAAAGTTGTAAAGAGTGCTCATACTGATTCACCCCCTCTCTCAGTATTCCAACAATCTTGTCAACTCTCTTTTCTTGTATAGAAAGGTCTTGGACCGAGTCTGTAGTGGTCTTAGTGACCTTGTATTCAACATATTATTTGATATTCAAGAGGGAAAACTTTTTTTTATGAAACTATTTTTCTAAAATTAATGAAGTGGTAGTAGTCAGAGGTACCTCTCGTACCCTATAGAGATGACCTCCCAGAGTAAAAATGACATTGTGGGGTTAGAACTCATAGATAGTGTGAGTTTTCCAAATATATGGTTGTCCTAAAATAAAATCATAGACATCCAGTGGGGAAACATTATAGAGTACCTAATCCTTGAAGCGATTGATGTTGTAGGACATGAGTCACTATTGGCTGACATAGATGTCTTGTCCTCGACTCAACCATCCAATGGTGTATGGTTGGAGGTGTGGCATCATTGACAACTTCAATATATTGAAAAATTCTATTGAGAGTAGGTTCTTATGACTCTTGTTGTCAACAACGAAATGTAGTGGGGTCCCCTTTACCCACATCTACAAGTGGAATAGGTTCTCCCCCTCCTCAATCTCCTCTGGTTATTTTGGTTGTATTGTTATGGTCGTGATCATATAAATGAGTTCTCCATTGATGATATGTTTCCCTTTATTGTGCTCTGAATCAAAGTTTGGGTTAGGTTGTGATTATTTTTCCTTGATATTGGCCACCAATGATTGTTTCAAGCAACATTCATCATCGGTGTTGTGCCAGGGGATTTTGTGGAACTCACACAACTTTTTGGTGTCTTTATTAGAATTCTTGTTACCCTTCTTTGCATTCGTCTTGGACTAGATATCTTGAGGTTTTTCTTCTATGATTTGTCCTTTGTTCTGTGACCTAGGGTTGGATTTTCCATACTTCTGTTGTGGCATATTTTCAAAATTGAACTCACACTTACTTCATTGATGGAATTTTTTCTCAGTTTTGACTGCATATCGATAAGCTTCTCCTAGTGACGAGATGTCCAAGAAATTCATATCTGCTTAGATGTACCTGTGCAGATCACTACATTAATTCAAAACCAATTTCCACTCAGAGTCTCTGATACCCATATTTGAGCACAAGGTATGAAATATGTTAATGTACTCTAGCATTGTCTAGTCTCTTTTCTAACATAGAGTCATCCATCTCATGTACTGGTCATCACAATTTCTGACATGGTAGAACTCCTCGTTGAGGGAACCTACAAACATCACCCAAGTGGGTTCTCTCTTGAATGGCATATATTCATTTATGGTGTATCTATCCTAGTAACCTTCCCATCGAACTCTAACATGGGAAAGAGATTTAAGGAGTGGAAAGATGATATTTTCACTCTCAATTTTTTTTTTTCATAGAGTAATAACCTTCTAGAAAATTCCACCATTTTTCTAGAGAATTTGCATCTATCTGGCCTTCAAATAAGGGGATATCGAAATTGACTTCATCCTTGAAGGGTGTCGCACCTTTGAAATGGATGCTTGGTGAAGATGCCTTGGTTATCATCACTAGTCATTGAAGGATTTGAGSAAAGTTKTCCATCATATCATTCCTCTGTTGCACGATGTCTTCCTCGAGCAACATATTCAAAGGATATCCTTCTCTTTCATCTCTATTCATTTCTACCATGGGAGTTCGCTTGTGCTAGCGAGAGTGGTTGTCCTCAAGAGAACCTAGCTCACGACCCAACTCCCTATACTCTGACCTCATTGAGTAAATGCTAAGAGAAATGATAAGGAGAAAAATGATCACATACCATTGATATAGATTATGTTGAGAACGAAATGAGATACAAAGGAAAATATAGAAGAAACACAAAAATACAGTGAAACCCAACTTCTATTAATGAATAAAATAGAAAAACATTGTAGAACACAAATTGGAAAAATGGGGTAGTTTATATCTTAAGAGAAAGATATGTTGGTTATGCTTCATTTGCAACAAGATTTACATCACACTCCATTGCATTCTTAAAGTACCTCCTTCACCTCAATTATATATGAGAGAGTGAGAGGAGAATAATTTCCATGATGCATGAGGGATAAATTGGTCTAAGTTTATAAAATTCCATAGGCATGTAAAATAGTAGGAATTCTCGAGCGGTTACCCATCCCAGTACTACTCTAGACCTAGAGCACTTAACTGTGAAGTTATAGTGGGGTATGGTGCATTAACTCTATGATGTAGCCATGTACATAAGACCACTAGGAAACCATTACATGGTGTTTATAATTAACAAATGGAGATGGAAATACATTACATTCCCCATCAAAAGGGTGAATATCATGGTTTATCAAAACCATAGGCTTGATTCAGTGAAAAGGTGGATGGCCACTTAGATCCACCTAGATCAAATAGATCCTCCTAAAGTCCCATCTCGAGGTCTCCCATAAAATCATACATGTACTCTACTACAAGGCTACTTATATCCTTGTCTAGTTGTTGAAACCATGCTCAAGGAGGTCATTCGACCAACATCTTCATGACTTATCCTCGCCATAGGAACAAAACATGGATCTCAAGTGTTCATCATGCTCTTATTTCATCCGAGAATAAATCAGTATGTCATCAATAAATACTTGAAAAAACTTATCCAAGTATTCATGGAACACCCCATTCATCAACTCATGAATACTTCCGAGGAATTCGTCGGTCCAAATGGTAAAATAGTAAACTCATCGTGTTTGAATCTCATCTTAAATGTGGTCTTGGGGAGATCTTCCTCCTTTCTCTGTAATTGATGATATCCTAATCTCAAGTCGATCTTCAAACACATCGTTGGTCCTTTCATATGATCAAATAAATATTCTATCCTTGGAAACAAATATTGGTTCTTAATCGTAGCTTTGTTCAATTGACAGAAGTCAATACAAAGTCTCCACAACTCATCCTTCTTTCTCACAAAAATAATTGGTGCACCCCAAGGTGACACACTTGGACGTATAAGTCCCAAGTCCAACAATTCCTTCAATTTCATTTTCAACTCCTACAGTTCAGGTGTTGACATCCGCATTCTCGCTATCGGTTCAGTTCCAGGTTTCAAGTCTATTCAAAACTCCAACTCTCTTTCGGGAAATAATCATGGTAACTCTTTTGGAAGTACGTATGCAATCCTTTGTACTACATGAAGGTTTTCTAGTTCTTTCACTTCTCCCTTTTCGTTTAATGCAAGATGGAATATAACTTGCATCCCTTGCACATACTCTTCTGCAATTTTAGGGAAGAAAAAAACCTCAAGGACACTCCCTGGTTTCTTCCTACAATCACTCTACTCTGTCCCAAATCATCCATCAAAATTAACCATTTCATCTTGTAGTTAAGTATCACATCATGAGATTCCAACCAGTCGTGACATATAGGTTGGATTTTGTTACAAAATCACCCAAGTTAATGCTACAGTTCGTAATCTTTCCTCCAACCTTCTATTTGGCACCTGATGCCATTTCTATGTATCTAAATTCATCCTGCTCTAATACATCTACCTTAATTCTATTTAGTGCTTCACTAGAAATAAATCTCTCTATAGTAGTTGGATCTATCAAGATACTAAAAGTTTGGCTGACGATTTTACATGACGTCTCGAGCACAGTGGACTGGTGCTCAACATGGCAGTTGTTCACCACTGCATGTATCCTATGGGACTTACCTAAATATCCAGCCATAGTGGGTACAAATGATCTGGTCTCTTTGGCCTTCTCAATCGGACAATACCGAGAGTAATGTGGCTCTCCACATGTCGAACATCCAGTCTTCGATCCAGTGCTCTTGGTGCTCAAAATAGAAGTTGTTGGCCTAGTCGTATGTGATCCTGGTATATTCTAATGAATCGGCATAAACTGTTATTGTTGCTACAGATGACATTGTTGTTGTTGTTGTGATCTGTAAGGATTTCTCTGTTGAGGGTTCTGTCGTCTCATCGTCGAGAACATAGGTCCCTTGGGCATATCTCATTTCTCATATGTCTGTGTGGTTGGTTTTTAATGTTGTTGCACTCTTGATGTCATCTATCCAGTTGGTCTAGAAGGAGTCCTACCTTGATCCCCACTGTTCAGTTCTTCCTCAATTATGAGGGCCTTCTGAACTACATCATGCAACATCTAATTCATTAGGATCCTTACCTTCGCACAAATGTTGAAGTTAAGGATACACATAAACTTGTTGACCTTTAACTTCTCTGTGTTCATATGTGGAGCATACCTAAGTAGATCCATGAACCTGGACTCATAGTCCGGAACTATATGACCACCTTATCATAAGGCATTAAATGCATTAAGCTGGTGCTCAATGAATTCCTCAGACAAATACCTCTCCTAGAACTGTTCGTCAAACATCTCTCATGAGACGTCTTCGATGACCATGTTTATTTGGGGTAGGATTTTATTCCACCAAAGTAGAGAAATCCCCTTCAGTTGGAATACCACCATGCATAATTTAATGTTGGAGGTGTAATAACGAAGTGCAAATCACATCGCCATGTTCTCCAACCATGCCTCAGCGACAAAGTCATCTGTGGCACCCGAGAACTTGTGAAACTTCACCTTCTTGATTTATTAGTGTATGCTACTACTACCAACTGGTGCATGTTGTGATCCTTCATTAGGCATATAATCTCTACCCTCATATAGATTCAAATGGTTGATCAACGCCTCTGAAATCCTCTAGAAGGATCTCATCATACCTACCACATTTCCCATAACAACCTGCTCCTACTTAGTAGTATGCTCATCTCCCTAAGGGTTAGATATATCTAGAGTAGATACAACCGGAGTAGGCACACCTCTTCCTACAACACCATGACATCTACTTCCCCTATTTCCTCTAACCATGATTACCTAAATGGACAATTACTAAATTAATTAGTGATACATCTTTAGTCATTTAATTTTAACACAGTGGAAGGTGTAATGGTCCAATGTCACAGCGTTGAACCTCGCTTTGATACCATATGTAATGTTCCCTTCATTACGACATCAATGTAAGTGAGTACAATAGTGGTAATTGTTTTTTTGAAACATCAACAGTTAGAACAAGTGATATGCGACAATAACATATATTAAAATTTACACATTCTATTATCATCTACATCATTACACAACAAAAATCAATACAATATCATGACACTATTATATCTATTATATCACATCACGATAACAAGGATGTCTATATGCCAAACCTACCCTGCAAGGTTAGGACCTCCAAGACACATAATCAATGCTCAAGTCTAGGATTCATCCGATTGATTTTGACCATTTAAGGTCTCAAGACTGGTGGTTGTTTTGAAGAACATGGAGATATCTATTCCCATAACCAAATTAGTAAGACACTTAATCACAATGCCATTTTAATCATTCAATTAATCATTATACTAGACAAAGATTTTCCTTTCCTTTAAGATTACAAAAGAATAATAAGTCATTAATTGGATAATATGCCTTATCTTTATGAATTCCATCATATAATTATTATTCACCATATAACAAAATCTCTTACTCTTACGAATACAAGCATCAATCATTTTCAATATCTAGACAATAAACCATTTTCTATAAGAATACAAATCCATTGTAGTTCACTATCTAGATAAAATGCCTACTTCCTAAGAATAACACATATAATTTATATTCAATATTTAACTATTAATTTCCCTTAACAAAAAGTGTACCCAAGCAATGATTTTCTTTCTAGACAAACGTTCCACAAAATTTACATGGATAAACTATAATAATCAATAATAAACCTAACTTCAATCTAAATTGGGACTGTAAATCTTTCCAGTTAACATGATTGTTAGCTCAACTTTATTTGCATAATAATTCTTTTCAAGGATTCTTTGAATCTAAGAAATGAATTAACCTACTATAATTGTAGAGATCTAAAATTTAAACAACCCCTCCATTATGACAACAAATAATGGTTACAAGAAGAGTTAAATATTTTTTTTTTGAGACCAAACATTATGACAAGTCACAACCGTAACAACATAACTACCAACTAAATCATCACACTTAACTGAAGCATCATCACAATTGTTCACTCGACCATATCACAAAAGATAAAATAAGGACATTACTCACCCAACCTATCCTACAAGTTAAGGACCTCTAGGACACACAATCAACACACACGTCTAGGATTCATACGATTGATTTTGACCACTTAAGGTCTTAGGAATGGCGACTGTTCTGAGGAACAAGGAGTTGTCTAAATCCCATTAATACAAACATAAGTTGAACTCAACACTATTTATCAACTAATCAACCGTCAATTTTTCATGATGCATTAGAATAACTACTTACTTAATAAAAAAATTGAATAAATCAAGCACAAAGATAAGGGGAAAATACTTAAGAGTTAATAAAAATCACGAGAGAATATGCACAACCATTATGATAGATAAAAATCTATTCTAAATCATCACTAATGATTTGTAAATCAGGTCTATTAAAGTCAACATCATTCATCAAGTGTTCAAACTTCCAAAACCAATAGTATCCACAATAGTTCAATTATATTTTATTTATCATAGGAATCTTTTTAAAATAAAATGTATATCAATATCAATTACTATTCCATTAAGAATCCTATAAGAGTCCAAACATTCTTAAAGAAAGGAAAATAAGGAAATAATACTAATTTACTGATCCAAGGTAAGTCCCCATAAGGATCACATCTTCTATGCAATACTTAAAGGTTTTCAAGCTATTTAGTATCCCTTTTAGGACTATAAAATTTCATCAAAGTAATGATAAGCATTCAATTGTTTGTACAGTATTTTTGAAAGACTTGAGAGAAGACCCAACCTTATTAAGAAATAGGATTCAAGCTACCTTGCCTACACTCTTTATAAGAAGACAAAAATTGTTTGACAATAAAGAACTTATATGCTAAATTATAAACTAAATATAATCTAGGGAGGACCAAACTTAATTTAAATACATACAAAAACTCAACTAAACGTATGTAAAATTTAGCTTCGATTTTCCATATTCATTTATAAGAGTTAAGAGGAAATCAAATTTTCTTAAAGTCATATAAATAATTCAATTCTACCTTATATTCATAATCTTTTAAAACTTATTAAAACAATCAAATAAAATTATAAGAAGGAGATTAAGCTACTATACAAATCCTTCAAAATTTCACAAAGACCAACATAATTAGTTGTGTCTTTAGGATTTAAAACTTCCCAATTTACATCCTATTATTAAGATAGATTTGAATTGGAGCATATGACAAAGTTGAAAGGTGAACTACTCCTTACAAGATTTCTTATTCTCTAATGCATGAGGAATTCGGTCGACATATAAGGGAATTTTTCCTGACAAATTTAGTTTGGTGAAACCCCACAACATCCAATTTATGAGTTGGTAAATAAGAGAAAATGTAGTTGTTGGTGAATCCTCAATTGATAGCAATTCCAGATTCCATGTCGGGTTAGTAGATTACTCATCGTCGTCGATACAAACCTGAATTACTCTATTTCAAAAAATTTGTTTATCCAAGGTTGAAAATAGAGGGAATAGATTCAAATCCGTCTCAGGATAAGTTACTACGATGAAATGCACTAGTAACTAAATGTGCCCCTCCACACCAAATCATATCATTTTTTCCAATCTAGAAAATAGTTACCATGGAATTTAATTCCCGAAATAATCAAGTAATTACACAGTATATTAAACGAAGGACTCTGATCTTGGTTGGAAGTGGGAAGATTGCGTTCAAGAAAAAACACATTGATTTAGATGAATAATCCCATCTATGTTGGTGTTTGACATGATTTTGTTCGAGCAATACACAATGATTCTATAATGAAGGATCCGATCTCTGGTTGGTATTTGAAATGATTTCATTCAAGCAATACAAAATGATTTTAAATGAAATATTAAATCTTTGTTGGTGTTGGAATGCTTATGTTCAAGCGATGCCCAACAATTTAAGTGAAGGATCTGATATTTGGATGGTAATTGAAATGATTGCATTTAAGCAATACAAAGTGATTTAAATGAAGGATCCAATCTCTTTTGGTAGTCAAAATGATTGCGTTCAAGCTAATAAACAAGGATTTTATAGGAAATATCCGAACTGTATTTGGCTTTGAAATGATTGCGTTTAATCAAAACACATAGGGATTTAATAAGAAATATCTGAACTCTATTGGGTGTTGAAAATATTGTGTCCAATCAAAATACACATTGATTTAATAATAAAGATCCAAACTCTGTTGGTGTTGAAATGATTGCGTCCAAGGAAAATACACAACGATTTAATAAGAAATATATAAACTTTGTTGGTGTTGAAATGATTGCATCCAAGAAAAATACACAACGATTTAATAAGAAGATCTGAACTCTGTTTGGTGGTTGGATGAATTGATCATTAAGCTAAAAATTTTAAGAGCATAACAAGACAATGATCAAGAGTGCATGTTCTGGGTGCAATTATATTAGCAACTATTTTGAATAAAAGAATCAAGTGGACTGTAAAGAAAGACAACAAAAATAAATTCCATACATTTAATCAAAAATTGAATTGGTAACCATGCTATAAATTTTCTTTCTACATTACTCAATCATTAATAAACTTGTAAAATTCGGTATCAAATTTTGATACAATTTCAGAAAAAAAAAAATAAAAAATTATATATATAGTTTATATCTTATTACAACTTCAATCTTGCAATAAAAATATCATAGCTGATGAAGATGGACTTGGAGCTCTTCTTCAACAATCGACGTTCCTTAAGTTCTCCCGCTTGCTAATTGCAGAGACTTCACGGGTACCTCCCAGCCAAATCTAGGGGTACTCTTCTTCTCTTTTATCCCCCCGAGCCACAAAGAGACCATGCACACACAACCTAGAAGTACTCTAGCTCCAATCTTACCTCACAAGGTAGATCCACCACTCTCTATGTATCTTGGTATCCCAACTCTCACAAGTAAAACAAAGTCAAAAATATTTTTGGCAACATAACTTTACCCAAACTAGTGTGATCCAATTCCCATCTAAACTATTTTTTTTATAGAATTTTCCTCACTAACACATGTCCACATGCAAAAATTAATTAACTTTTTAATTAAATAAATTAGGATTATTTACCCACACACTTGTCACTCTCTCCCCAAGTTGCACAAGTAATTACAAGTTTTTATTTTAATTAAAAATTCAAATTCCCTCACATCCTTCTATGTGTTCCTATTTTCTCTCTCAGTTGTCCCTTTATTCCCCATGTTCACATTAAATGAGTGTCTCCTAACTAGATCTTAGTTAGAGTTTTATTAGGAGTCTTCTTCTAGTTAGACTAGTGGTAGGTTGACTCAAGATTCTTTTCCAAGTGTTCTCCTATTCTCTCATATTATTATTTCTTCTAATTAAAAATCCAAATTATTAATTTCATGCACACATGTGCATTTTATCACATCTTTATATTTTCTCACTATTTTAATTCTTAATTTGATTTATCTCATTTATTTTAATTTATCTAATCAATTTAATTTAGTATTCTAACTACAACTTAGACTTAGGTTTTGAATTTTATTGGGATTTATAATTAATAGGTTCACTCCTTAATTAATTATTTTAATCTGACAAGGTGAATTTAATTCATTGTTTTCTAGGCCACCTAGATTCATTGAATCAAGTTTTTAAATTACGTGACGTTCCCTTCAAGACGCATCTCTGTGTTCCAAGGGTGCCACTCACCTTTTTGAATGGTTTTGGTAGTTTTTCCAACCCTTGGAATCAACACTCCACTCCGTCGACCTTGTGAAAGACTAAGGGATTCTACGGAATAAGGACTCTGCCTTATTGCGCACCCCTTAGAAATATTCATGAGCGACTGTCTTTGTCTTCCCTCACGACATCCTAGACTTCTCGAACTAAGTAATTGTTAACCTACCATTCAAACTATGGTGGGAGTGCTAGTAGGCTGTGACAAGGACACTGCCACACCTCTCCCTGAATATATGGTTTCTGTACATGGCCCCTTTACCCCTTATGTGAGTCAAATTGAAAAGCATCATCAACCTACATCCATTGACAAAATAATATCAATGACCCATATACATAATCATAATATAATCAATCACATGTCACATATGCATACAATGAAATACTCAAACAAAATATAATCCACTCCCTAACTCAGTCTGGATTCCAAGGAGGTCCATCGATGCCATCAACATCCATAATTCACCATGTGTCCTGCACACTCAGTTAAACTTGTCAATAGCCTCTGTCAATACGTATATATCAAAACAATAATTCACACCACATCATCAACATGTATAATCCATAATCGAAATAAATCACCATGTACCATAACCAGATCACTTGCATCTAAGTGTCATCAAATAATAAGTCGATAAAAGTGTGCTCAGTAGAGAGGGATGTTACATACACCCCCTCTTGTTTTAAAATTTGTCTTGAAGTTGTACAATATATAAATGCAATTAAATAAAATTATCTGACACAGATTTATATGTCTAATCTATTAAACAAGTAAGGAAGCTACTTATGCATATCATATGTGTCCTCCCAGGTAGTCGAGTGTGAACTATAATTGTCCCATTATACCTTGACCTGATCGACTATTCGACGTTGTAGTTGTCGAATGGGATGGTCCAAAATGCGGATTGGCTCCACCATGAGATCACCCTCATACGACACCTACAAGGAACTCATGTCAATCACATGTGTAAGATCACCAATATATTTTCTCAAAACAGATACATGAAAGACATTGTGCATATGCCTCAAAGAATCAAGAAAGTATAGTCGATAAGCCATGGGTCCCTTCTTTTCTACAATTTTGAAAGGTCCCACAAACCTAGGAGAGATTTTAGCACCCTTTCCAAACTTGATCGAACTCTTGTGTGGTTTCACCTGTAAGAAAACTCTGTTGCTAACTTCATAATTGCGGTCAATGTGATGCGCATTAACATAACTCTTCTATCTATATTTCACTTCTTTAATCCTTTGTCTTATCGATTTCATTTTTTCTTCCTTTTCTTGGATCACTTCTAGTCCTACCAGGACCCTATCCTTGAGTCCATCCCAACTCAACAGCGTCTGACATGGTCGCCCGTAAAGAAAATCAAACTGTTCTATCTTAATGGTACTTTGATAACTGTTGTTTTATGCAAAATCTACTAGTGGAAAGAAATCTTCCCAACATTTATGTTGGTCCATTACATACATACGCAACATATATTCCAAAATTTGGTTCGTTATTTATGTCTCCCCTTCTGTCTTAGGGTGATATGCTATACTAAAGTTTAGTTGTGTTCCCAAGGCCTCTTGGAAACTAGTCCAAAATCATCCTGTAAACATCGATCCTTGATCAGATATGATCTTTATTGGTACACCATGTAATCTCACAACCTCGTTGACAAAGACTCTAGCTATTTCTGGCACCTAATATGTCGTACGTACATGGATAAAGTGTGCACTCTTCTTTATAGTGTAAACTACCAAGAAAATCAAATCGTGTCTCCTTGTCGCTAGTGGAAAACCAACAATAAATTCCATGGAAATGACCTCCCATTTTGATTCTGGAATAGTATGGGGCTGTAATAATCCTGTCAGATGTCTATATTCAGCCTTCACTTGCTGACATTCTAGACATAGCTCCACGTAAATAACTATGTCTTCTTTCATTCCTTTTTGGAAGAATAAAGGCTTAAGGTATGCCCACATCTTCATGACTCTGGGATGAGCCATGTACACTGCTCGATGCACTTCACTTAAGATCAAAATTCTTAATTCGTTGTTAGGAAGTACACAAATTCTATTGTTATATCTCAACAATCCTTCAATGTCCAATGTATATCCTTCAAACTTTGGTACCATCATGGTATCGTTTTCAAAGTTATCCTTAACTTCCTTGTACGAATCATCATCTACATGCAAAGCTAGAATATTTTCTCGAAGATTTGTCTTAAGAGGTATTACCAAGAATATGCGTGGTCTAAGACTTAAAGTATTTGCCACTCTGTTCACCATTCCTTTAATGTAAGTAATCTCAAAATCATATTCGCTAAGTAATTCTGACCAACACCTTTATCATACATTCAAGTGACTCTGTGTAAATAAATGTTGCAATCCACAGTGATCTGTCTTTAACTCAAATTTTTGTCCAATCATATAGTGTCTCCAAACTCTCAAGCCATATACAATTTCCAATAATTCCAAGTAATGTGTTGCATAGTTCTCCTCATGATTTCTCAATTTCCTTGAAATGTAAGTGATCACTCAATCGTCTTGCATCAAAATTTCACCTAAACCTTCCATGGATGCATCTGTGCATACCAAGAATTTCTTGTCCATGTCGGGGGATTTCAGTATCATCGTTTTCTTAAATAACTCCTCGAGCCTTTGAAATCATTTCGCACATTTCTCGGTCCATACAAACTTCTTGTTTTTCTTCTGCAATTCTATGATTGGATTTGCTATCTTCAAAAAACCTTCAACGAATCATCGGTAATATCCTACTAAACCCATAAAGTTGCGTACTTCTTATACTTTTGTCAGTGCATGCCATTCCATAATATCCTCTACTTTTGTTGGATCTACAATGATACCTTCACCAGATTCAATATGCCCCAAGTAATGAATCTTTTATTGGTAAAAAGAACATTTCAATAGCTTCCCATACAATTTTTTTTCTCATAGACATTGTTGTACCAATATTAAATGCTCATCATGTTCCTCTCTCGTCTGATAATAAATTAGTATGTCATCAATAAATACTTTAACAAAATTGTCCAAGTATTCAGGGAACACCCCATTCATCAAAATTATGAATACCCCCAGGGCGTTTGTCAGTCCAAAACTGGTGATATCCTGATCTCAAGTCAATCTTCAAAAACACTGTCACTCCTTTCATATGATCAAACAAATCGTCTATTCTTGGAAATGGATACTAATTCTTGATCGTCGCTTTGTACAATTGATGGTAGTCAATACAAAGTCTCCACGATCCATCATTCTTTCTTACAAAAATAAATGGCACACCCCATGGCGATACAATTGGACGTATGAGTCCCAACTCCAATAATTCCTTCAATTTCATTTTCAACTCCTATAACTTAGGCATTGAAATCCGATAAGACATTCTTTCTATCGGTTTAGTTCCAGGTTTCAAGTCGATTGTAAACTCCAACTCTCATTTGGGTGGTAAGACCGATAACTCTTATGGAAACACATATGCAAATTCTCGTACTACAAAAAGGTTTTATAATCCTTCTTCCTCACCCTTTTCATTTATCACTAAGATTGTGTATAACTTACATCCCTTATGCATGATCTTTTGTAGTTGCAGGGAAGAAATAAATCTCAAGGGCACCCCCTAGTTCCTTCTTACAATCACTCTACTCTGTCCCAAGTCATCCCTCAAGCTTAACAGTTTCATCTTATAGTTAAGTACTGCATCATAAAATTCTAACGAGTCCATACCAATCACTATGTCATAATATCCTAATATCGTGACATATAGGTTGGCATTCGTTACAAAATATCCCAAGTTAATGCTACAATCTGTAACCTTT
Source organism: Picea mariana (assembly GCA_032191745.1). Classification (NCBI taxonomy): domain Eukaryota; kingdom Viridiplantae; phylum Streptophyta; class Pinopsida; order Pinales; family Pinaceae; genus Picea; species Picea mariana. Next base: position 34,906 of record JASDQU010305633.1, on the reverse strand, counting down.
CCTCCAACCTTCTATTTGGCACCCGATGCCATTTATATGTATCTGAACTCATCCTTCTCGACTTCCTTTACCTTAATTATCTTTAGAGTTTCACTAGAGATAAATCTCTCTATAGCACTTGGATTTATCAAAATACTAAAATTTTGGCCGGTGATTATACCTGACATCTTGAGCATAGTGGAATGGTACTCGTCTTGGCGGTTGTTCATCAATGCATGTATATTGTGGGCATTTCTCAAGTCTCCAATTGTAGTGGGTTCTGTTGATCTCGCTTCTTTGGCCTTCTCAATTGGACAGTCTCGCTGGTAATGTGGCTCTCCACATGTCCAAAATTCATTCTTCGGTCTAGTGCTCCTAGTCCTTGAAGTAGAATTTGTTGGTCTAGTAGTCTGTGATCCTGTTTTGTTTTGATGAACATGCCTAAACTATTGTTGCTACGAGGGACGTTGTTGCTGATGCGGTGGTCCCATGTAAGGAGTCATATTTTGTGGAGTCTCTCATCATGGTGTCATGAACATAGGTCCTCTAGATGTATCTCTATGTCCTGATGCATGTATGGTTGGAGTCTAATGCTGCTACGCTCCTAATGTTGTCTTTCTAGTCAGCCTTGCAAGAGTCCTTCCCTGACCCCCATTTTTTTATCTCTTCCTTAGCTATGGGGGATTTATGAACTTCATCATGTAATGTATAAGGCATTAGGATCCTCACCTTCATGTGAATGTTAAAGTTAATGCTGAACTTAAATTTTTTTACCTTTAACTTCTCTGTGTTCATATGTGGAGCATACCTAAGTAGCTTGATGAATCTGGCATCATAATACGACACTTTATGACCAAATTGTCATAAGGCATTGAGCTCATTAAGCTGGTGCTCAATGAATTCCTCGGAAAAATACATCTACTGGAACCGTTCCTCAAATATCTCTCATGACAGATCTTCGAAGACCATGTTTAGTTGAGGTAGGATCATCTTCCACCAAATAAGAGTGTTCCCCTTCAGCTGGAAGACCACCATGCATACTTTCAGGTTGGAGGTATAATCACGAAGTGCAAAGCACATCGTCGTGTTCTCTAACCATGCCTTGGTAGCTGAGTTGTCTTTGGCACCCTTAAACTTGAGAAACTTCACCTTCTTGTGTTCTCTATGTATGCTAACACTACCAGCAAGAGCACACTGTGAACCCTCAATGGGCACATATTCTCTGCCCTCATCTCAATCCATGCAGTGAATCAATGCCTCTGACATCCTCTTAAAGGATCTCATCATACCTACCATTTGTCCCACAACAACATGTTCTTTCTTAGTGATTTGTTCTTCTCCTTGGGGGTTTTACCCCTCTAGCATGGATTCTATCATAGGCGTCACACCTCTTCCTCCAACACCACGTCATCTACCTCCATGGAGTCCTCTAACCATGATTACCTACATGGAAAAATTTCAAATTTAATTAGCAATATGATTTTAATCATTGTTTAACACAGTGGAAGGTGTAACGGTCCAATGTCACAGGGTTGAACCCACTCTGATACCATGTGAAATGACCCCTCTGTTATGACAACAAATAGTGGTTACAAAAGAGGTAATTTATTTTTTGAGACAAAATGTTACGACAAGTGACAATCATAACAACATACATTAATAATTACCAAATAAATCATTACACTTAACTGAAGAATCATCACAATTGTTCACTCTACCATGTCACAAAATATAACATAAGGACATTACCTACCCAACCTATCCTGGAAGGTTAGGACCTCCAAGACACATAATCAACGCACAAGTCCACGATTCATCCGATTGATTTTAACCACTTAAGGTCTCAGGAATAACGATTGTTCTGAGGAACAAGGAGGTTTCTAAATCCCATTAATCCAAACACAAGCCAAAGTCAACTAGATTTATCAACCAACAAACCATCAATTGTTCATGATGCATTAGAATGACTACTTACTTAATCAATAAATCGAACAAATCAAGTGCAAAGTTGAGTAAGGGAAAAATACTTAAGAGTTATTAAAAATCACGAGAGCATATGTAAAACCTTTATGATAGATATAAATCTATTCTAAATAATCACTAGTAATTTGTAAATCAGGTCCATTGACGTCAACGTCATTCATCAAGTGTTCAAACTTCTAAAACCAATAGTATCCACAATAGTTAAATTATATTTTATTTATCATAGGAATCTTTTTAAAATAAAATGTAGATCAATATCAATTACTATTCCATTAAGAATCCCATAAGAGACCAAACATTCTTAAAGCAAGGCAAATAAGGAAATAATACTAATTTACCGATCCAAGGTAAGTCCCCATAAGGATCACATCTTTTGTGCAATACTTAAAGGTTTTCATGCTATTTAGTATCCCTTTTAGGACTATAAAATTTAATCAAAGTAATGATAAACATTCAACTCTTTGTACTTTCTTTTTGAAAGACTTGAGAGAAGACCCAACCTTATTAAGCAATACATATTCAAGCTACCTTGCCTAGACTCTTTATAAGAAGACCAAACTTGTTTGGCAATAAAGAACTTATATGCTAAATTATAAACTAAATATAATCTAAGGAGGACCAAACTTAATTTAAATACATACAAAAACTCAACTAAACTTATATAAGATTTAGCTGTGATTTTCCATATTCATTTATAAGAGTTAAGACGAAATCAAATATTCATAAACTCATATAAATAATTCGATGCTACCTTATATTCATAATCTTTTAAAACTTATTAAAAAAAACAAATAAAAGTATAAGAAGGAGTTTAAGCTACTATACACATCCTTCAAAATTTCACGAAGACCAACATAATTAACTATGTCTTCATGATTTAAAACATCCCAATTTATATCCTATGATTAAGATAGATTGGAATTTGAGCATATGACAGAGTTGAATGGTGAACTTCTCCTTACAATATTTCGTATTCTTTCACGCAGGAGGAATTCACCCAACATATAAGGGAAGTTTTCCCGGCAAATTTATTTTGGCGAGACCCCACAACATCCAATTTATGAGTTGGTAAAGAAGAGAAAACAGATTGTGGGTCAATCCTTAATTGAAAGTGATTCCGGATTCCATGTTGGGTTAGTAGATTACTCATTGCCATCCATACAAACTTGAATTACTCTGTTTCGAAAAATTTGTTTATCCAAGGTTGAAAATAGAGGGAAAATATTCAAATCCCTCTCAGGCTAGGTTACTACGATGAAATGCACCAGTAACTAAATGCGCCCCTCCACACCGAATCGTATCATTTTCCCCAATCTAGAAAATAGTTACCACGAAATTTAATTCCCGAAATAATCAAGTAATTACAGAGTATATTAAACGAAGGACTCTGATCTCGGTTGGAAGTGGGAAGATTGTGTTCAAGCAAAAAAACATTGATTTAGATGAAGAATCCCATTTATTTTGGTGTTTGACATGATTCCGTTTGAGCAATACACAACGATTTTATAATGAAGGATCCGATCTTTGGCTGGTATTTGAAATGATTGTGTTCAAGCAATACACAATGATTTTAAATGAAAGGTATGATCTATGTTGGTGTCGGAATGATTATGTTCAAGCGTTGCCCAATGCTTTAAGTGAAGAATCTGATCTCTAGATGGTAATTGAAATGATTTCGTTATAGTAATGCAAAACGATTTAAATGAAGGATCTAATCTCTGTTGGTAGTCAAAATGATTGTGTTCAAGCTAATACACAATGATTTCATAGGAAATATCTGAACTCTGTTTGGTTTTGAAATGATTGTGTTCAAGCAAAACACACAACGATTTAATAAGAAAGATCTGAACTCTGTTGGGTGATGAAACGATTACGTCCAAGCAAAATACACAACGATTAACTAAGAAATATTCAAACTCTATTGGTGTTGAAATGATTGCGTCCAAGAAAAATACACAACGATTTAACAATAAATATCTGAACTCTATTGGTGTTGAAATGATTGCATCCAAGAAAAATACAAAGCTATTTAATAAGAAAGATCTGAACTCTGTTGGTGTTGAAATGATTGTGCCCAACCAAGATACACAAAAATTTAATAACAAGATCCGAACTCTGTTTGGTGGTTGGATGAATTGATCATTAAGGAAAAAACTCTAAGAGCAGACCAAGACAGTGATCAAGAGTGCATGTTCTGGGTGCAATTCTATTAGCAACACTTTCGAACAAAATAATCCAATGGATTGTAAAATAAATACAATGAAAATAAATTCCAGACATTTAATCAAAAACTGAATTGGTAACCATGTTAGAATTTTTCTTTCCACATTACTCAATCATCAATAAACTTGTAAAATTCCATATCAAATTCCGATTTTCTAATCGCAAAGACTTCACCGGTACCTCCCAACCAACACTAGGGGCACTCTTCTTCCCCATTATCCCTCCGAGTTGCAAAAGGTCCATGCACACACAACCCAAAAGTGATCTAGGTCCAATCTTTCATCGCAAGGTAGATCCACCACTCTTTATCAATCTTGGTATCCCAACTCTCACAAGTAAAACACAGTCAAAAATATTTTGGCAGCATAACTTTACCGAAACAAGTGTGATTCAATTCCCATCTAAACCATTTGTTTTATAGAATTTTCCTCACTCACACATGTCCACATGCACATATTAATTAAATTTTTAATTAAATAAATTAGGATTATTCACCCACAGACTTGTCACTCTCTCCCCAAGTTTCATAAGTAATTACAAGTTTTTATTTTAATTAAAATTTCAAATTCCCTCACATCCTCCCAAGTGTTCCTATTTTCTCTCTTAGTTGTCCCTTTATTCCCCATATTCTCATTAAATGAGTGTCTTCTAACTAGACCATAGTTAGAGTTTGATTATGAGTCTTCTTCTAGTTATACTAGTGGTAGGTTGACTCAAGATTCTTTTCCAAGTGTTCTCCTATTCTCTCATATTATTATTTCTTCTAATTAAAAATCCAAATTATTAATTTCATGCACACATGTGCATTTTATCACATCTTTATATTTTCTCACTATTTCAATTCTTAATTTGATTTATCTCATTTCTTTTAATTAAATTAATAAATTTAATTTAGTGTCCTAACTAAAACTTAGACTGAGGTTCACTCCTTAATTAATTATTTTAATCCGACAAGGTCAATTTAATTCATTGTTTTCTAGGCTACCTATATTCACTGACTCATTTTTTTAAATTACGTGACATGCCCTTCAAGGCGCACCTCCGTTGTCCAAGGGTTCCACTCACCTTTTTGACTGGTTTTGGTAGTTTTTCAAACCCTTGGAGTCAACACTCCACTCGATCGACCTTGTGAGAGACTAAGGGCTTCTAAAGAGTAAGTACAACACCTTATTGCATGCCCCTTAGAAATCTGCGTGAACGACTGTCTCATTCCTCCATCACGACATTGTGGACCTATCAAACTAGGTAATTATTAACCTACCATTCGAGCCATGATAGGAGTGCTAGTAGGCTGTGACAGGGACATTGCTACACCTCTCCCTCAATATTTGGTTTCTATGCATGGCCCCTTTATTTGTTATGTGAGTCAGATTAACAAGCATCGTCAGCTTGCATCCATTGACAAAACACTGTCAATGATCCATATACATAATCATATTATAATCAATCACATGTCACATATGCATAAAATGAAATAGTCAAACAAAATATAATCCACTCCCTGACTCAGTCCAGAGTCCAAGGAAGTCCATCGATGCCATCATCATCCATAATTCATCATGTGTCCTGCACACTCTGATAAAATTGTCAATAGACTCTGTCAATAAGTATATATCAAAACAATAAGTCACACCACATCATCAAAATGTATAATCCATAATCAAAATAAATCACTATGTACCATAACCGGATCACTTGCACGCAAGTGTCCTCAAAGAATAAGTCAATAAAATTGTGCTTAGTAGAGCAGGATGTTACAAAAATGATTAACATAATTTCATTAGGACTTCACGATAGAGTTAATAAATACAACCAATATAGGTAAGATAACATTTATATATTACCAAGATACTTATTATCTATGAGATGATGACTGGGTAAGTCGCGAATTTGTAGACAAGACGAGCTTGGTGGAATGGTAACGATGAAAACCATTCCTACATTCGTGCACTGCAATCCTCATTCCACACAAGGAAATGATAATACCCACGTTAGCCTCAAGAATAGAACCACTTAAGCATAACATAATTAAAAACCAATTAGCAACTACAATACAAACTAGTGTTGATAACAGTTTTAATACCATCATTTAAGTACTTAACACAAACAATAATCATTAAGGGAACAAATCAACGTCGGTAGACAATGAAGATAGAATTCTCCTCCCCTGAATCACATCATTATCCCACTAAACTTTAAGTCATCGATAATTGACAAGAGGGTAACGCTACAATTCATTTTAAATCCAATTTTGAAGTGTTTACTGACGATGATAGTAAGTTTATTGAACAAGGGAGAATTTATACTTACAGATTTTGGAAGCAAAGAGGAATAGAAGTCGGCTTACTTTCTATTGCCACTAAGTACTGACGGTTGCGATAAATAAAAATACAGGACCATTTTTCCTCAAGATTCTGGATCTACAAGTATAGAATCGTATGATCACACTAACTGCAAGATACCAGATATATAAAATATGCAGAACAGAAACGAAATGCTAGAAATAACAGAATAACAGTATAATATCCAGCATAATCTTCACAATACACAGAAATGATATACGAAATAGCAACAGAAATAGCACT
>JASDQU010305633.1:0-28116 GCA_032191745.1 Picea mariana | reverse complement strand
ACACTCCACTCTGTCGACCTTGTGAAAGACTAAGGGATTCTAAGGAATAAGGACTCTGCCTTATTGCGCACCCCTTAGAAATATTCATGAGTGACTGTCTTTGTCCGCCCTCACGACATCCTGGACCTCTCGAACTAGGTAATTGTTAACCTACCATTCAAACTACGATGGGAGTGCTAGTAGGCTGTGACAGGGACACTGCCACACCTCTCCCTGAATATATGGTTTCTGTACATGGCCCCTTTACCCCTTATGTGATTCAGATTGAAAAGCATCATCAACCTGCATCCATTGACAAAATAATATCAATGACCCATATACATAATCATAATATAATCAATCACATGTCACATATGCATACAATGAAATACTCAAACAAAATATAATCCACTCCCTAACTCAGTCTGGATTCCAAGGAGGTCCATCGATGCCATCAACATCTATAATTCACCACATGTCCTACACACTCAGATAAACTTGTCAATAGCCTCTATCAATACATATATATCAAAAAAATAATTCACACCACATCATCAACATGTATAATCCATAATCGAAATAAATCACCATGTACCATAACCAGATCACTTGCATCTAAGTGTCGTCAAATAATAAGTTGATAAAAGTGTGCTTAGTAGAGAGGGATGTTACATACACCCCCTCTTGTTTTAAAATTTGTCTTGAAGTTGTACAGTATATAAATGCAATTAAATAAAATTATCTGACACAGATTTATATGTCTATCTATTAAACAAGTAAGAAAGCTACTTATGCATATCATATGCGTCCTTCCAGGTAGTCGAGTGTGAACTATAATTGTCTCATTATACCTTGACCTGATCGACTATTCGATGTTGTAGTTTTTGAATGGGATGGTCCAAAATGCGGATTGGCTCCACCATGAGATCACCCTCATATGACACCTACAAGGAACTCATCTCAATCACATGTGTAAGATCACCAATATAATTTCTCAAAACAGATACATGAAAAACATTGTGCATACACCTCAAAGAATCAAGAAAGTATAGTCGATAAGCCATGGGTCCCTTCTTTTCGAGCCACGGTGGGAGTGCTAGTAGACTGTGACAGGGACACTACTACACCTCTCCCTCAATATTTGGTTTCTATGAATGGCTCCTTTACTCCTTATGTGAGTCAGATTAACAAGCATCGTCAGCCTGCATCCATTGACAAAACACTGTCAATGATCCATATACATAATCATACTATAATCAATCAGATGTCACATATGCATAAAATGAAATAATCAAACAAAATATAATCCACTTGAGTCCAAGGAAGTCCATCGATGCCATCATCATCCATAATTCATCATGTGTCCTGCACACTCTCATAAAATTGTCAATAGCCTCTGTCAATAAGTATATATCAAAACAATAAGTCACACCACATCATCAACATGTATAATCCATAATCAAAATAAATCACTATGTACCATAACCGAATCACTTGCACGCAAGTGTCCTCAAAGAATAAGTCAATAAAATTGTGATTAGTAGAGTAGGATGTTACAAAAATGATTAACATAATTTCATTAGGACTTCACAATAGAGTTAATAAATACAACCAATATAGGTAAGATAACATTTATATATTACCAAGATACTTATTATCTATGAGATGATGACTGGGTAAGTCGCGAATTTGTAGACAAGACGAGCTTGGTGGAATGGTAACGATGAAAACCATTACTACATTCGTGCACTGCAATCCTCATTCCACACAAGGAAATGATAATACCCACGTTAGCTTCAAGAATAGAACCACTTAAGCATAACATAATTAAAAACCAATTAGCAACTACAATACAAACTAGTGTTGATAACAGTTTTAATACCATCATTTAAGTACTTAACACAAACAATAATCATTAAGGGAACAAATCAACGTCGGTAGACAATGAAGATAGAATTCTCCTCCCCTGAATCACATCACTATCCCACTAAACTTTAAGTCATCGATAATTGACAAGAGGGTAACGCTACAATTCATTTTAAATCCAATTTTGAAGTGTTTACTGACGATGATAGTAAGTTTATTGAACAAGGGAGAATTTATACTTACAGATTTTGGAAGGAAAGAGAATAGAAGTCGGCTTACTTTCTATTGCCACTAAGTACTGACGGTTGCGATAAATAAAAATAGAGGACCATTTTTCCTCAAGATTCTGGATCTACAAGTATAGAATCGTATTATCACACTAACAAATATCAACTACGAAGTGTAGTTAATAGAAACATCTAAATATTTTCTTTTAGTTCCATATTGCAAATAAATTCGTAGTGACCTTCATGGTATTCAACTGAAGAATGCAATAATTCCTTTACACAGCGACCCAACACGTTTCAAAATCCGGAAGGAAATCTAACTAGAACATGGCCAAAGAAAGATAGAATTCAGGCTCTGGAAATTAAACGGGCAATAGACCTATGAATTGGTCAAGTCCAGGTCTACGTGTAAAAGAAACAACCATATGAATTGGTCTAATCTGATATTGTGGATTAAATGGCAACGAAACTCTCAATTTAAAGTACGAACTGTAAATTTAAAAGGCTGGAGATCTTACAGATTTTAAATTCGGGTTTGTAGTTTGGAATGGCAGTGACCCTTCAATTACACTATAGAGAATTTATATTAGAATAGAAGTGATTTAAGAATTTATGTGTTACTGAAGGTAGTTAAAATTTAAAAATCCCTACGACTTCTAGTTTCGTATTTGCAAGGAAAAATAATTTCTAAAGACTCCACGAATTTCTAATCGAAATTTTAATACGATTTACCAAGATCTTACGAGATTCGAAAATTGGATTGCATGTGAAATGTTTACAGCGACCCACTAAAACCATATTCCGGAGTTGTAAATTAACTCGCAGTGACCAATACAAATTCCAATTAAAAAATGGTAAATTAATCTACTGCGACCCAAACAACAAGCTCAGAAAATCGTAATAGAGTATAATGAACAAGTCTGATCTAAATTTTTGAAATGCAAAATTTTTAAAGATACAATGATATCCCAATTCTGGTTGTCAAATTTTACAATGGAAAAAAAAAATTATGGAATGGTACGATATTAGAAGATCCAATTATTTCTACCTTTCGAAATACATTTGGATTGACAGAGAGCCCACACTTTTTCGTATTCGGGAAGAAAAAATAATATACAACAACCATTTCCAAAATAGTCTCATGGATTGAATAAATTATTGTAGCGATCCATTACAAATCTATCTCTGATATTTACATTTGGTTATAGTGATCAATACAAATATAGTTTCCATAATTTCAACACAATTAAGCGGTGACATTTGAATTTCTAGTACACAAATTTTCTCATTGTTACAGTAAACATTTTCAACAGAAGATAAACGTCTCAATATTGGAGACTATTCCATATTGAAAACTTTTATTTATGTATTCCTTGATGAAGTACCAATAATTTCTCCAAAGAGGGATATTTATTTTACCATTGATCTTGTGCTTAAAGATACACTAGCATCCAAGTCTCCTTATAGAATAGCATGAGTTGTTGGTAAATGGATACATTCAACTAAGAGTATTTCCATGGGGAGCACCAATGATATCAGTGAAAAGGGGAGATGAAATTCTCTACCTATTTTTTTTATTACATGAAGTTGAATAAAGTTCAGAGTGAAAAAGAAGTACTGATTTCCTCAAATTGATGAATTGTTTAACTAAATGAGAGGGGAAAAAGTATTTACAAAAACTAATTTAATGTCTACTTACCATCAAGTTGTAATAAAGGAGGAAGACATTCATAAGATAGGCTTCAAAATAAGGTATGACCACTATGAATTTGTGGTTTGAGAGATATAGAGTATGTTGACATGACCAAAGGGAAACTAGGCCAACATTTAACAATATATCGTAGCAAACCAAGATAAAATTGTAGCATAACCAAAGTGTCTAGAAATCCAAAATAACATCATGGAGACCTAATGTATCTATTGTGAAGACAAAAATAGAGAGAATATCTCAAACATCATGAGGAGGGAACCTAGGAGGTATTCTTGGATGTCCTAGCAACATAATAAACAAGCAAATAACTTTGGAAAGGGACCACGACAAAGGAGCCATCGTGCATCAGTTGGATAGCACCGCCATGCTTCTTAACAAGCTAGGTGATGAGAATAGGAAACAACTTGTTCTGACATTCTAGGCCTTTGAGACACTGACCAAACTACATGCAATCCTTCTCTTTGGGTAACATTGTCTGGGCTGCCAAGATTTTGGTTTGCAATTAGATTTCCACAGTATGATGGAATTTTGCGTCTCAGTTTCCACTGGTGCCCAAGTATAGAACAAGATCCCCTGCATTCTATTCAATTTCATTATCTTCCTAATAAGCCAGGATAATGTTAACCTATTCCTCTACTAAATGCATGGCATCTTGAGTAGAGGCTGAGACAAAGTCATTGTAATGATCTGGCGCTTCTTCAATGGAAAGAGAAGCTCAGGTTTTGTGAGTAAGGGTAGGATTCACGCGGGAATCTTGAGGAGCCATCAGAGAGAAGGAAAGGATCACAATCCAATCACCATATAGGACCCAATTAGAACCATTAAGAATGACATGAAGAAAAATGAAAGCCATTTTTACCACTTCGGCTATGTAAATAGAGAAAGGAGTTGCTAAGATAAGTACTCAAGTGGGGAATGTTTTCATGAATGGAAGCTTAGCGGTTCTTATATCTACTATCATTATCAAAGTACATATTCACCATTGCCATCACCTCCACCAGAGTCATACTATCTGCAACATGATCATGAACTCATGGGGAAGTTACAGGGGGAAGAGACACCCTGGGGACATGTCTTCTAAGGCATGGATAGGAGAGTTGGAACATAACCCTTGGACCTTATTTCAACATCATTACCCATCCATTTATCATCTGATCCGGGTAGATGGGATTATTATTTATTAAAATATAATGATTATTCTCAATTCTTCATATATGAGAAAAATGATCATGGATGAAATACATACAAAGACATGTTTTGGGCATCCAGGCTAACAAAAATTGATTACTATAGCAAGAAAGAAACACTTTTGGGTCAAGATGAAGAAGTATGTTATAAAATATATTGTCAAATGTATGAAATGTCAATAAGTTAAGTTTTAACATCAACATACAACATGTTTATTTCATCCTTTTCCACTTCTATAATGGAAATGCAAGGTAGTAACGATGGATTTTATTACTGAGTTACCAACTACATGAAGACATCATGATTTTATCATGGTTTTGGTGGATAGGCTAATATCCAAAGAAATTCATTTTATTCATATTATCTTCATTTACAATATTGATGATATTCCAAGGATATCCATGAGGAAAATATTACAATTGCATGGGTTACCTCAAGCAGTTGTATTTGAGAGGGATATTGAGTTTATGTTTAACTTTTGGAAGAGTATTTTTTAAGACTTGTGCATCAACTGAATTTTAGTACTTATCACCATCCATAGGTAGATGGATAGAATTAAAGAGAAAATCAAGTTATTGAAAACATGCTTCATATGTATGTGATGGAAAAACCATCCAAATAGGAGGATTATCTACGCTTGGTAGAGTTTTCATATAATAATGGACTTCAAGGATCATTGAAAATGAATCTGTTTGAATCTTTATATGGTAGAAAATGTCGGACACCAGTGATGTAGGATAATATAGTAAATATAATTGTTCTTGGCTCAAAATTTCTTAAGAAAATGGAAGAAGAAATTGTTAAAGTCGAGAAGAATTTGAAGGCATCCTAAGGAAGAAAGAAAATCTATGTAGATAAAAATAGAGTTCATATATAATTCTGATTTCAGGATCATGTTTTTCTATAGTTGAATCCCAGGAAGAGTTTATTGAATCTTGGAAGTTGTGCCAATTTGGCACCAAGGTATTATGGTCCATTTGAATTCCTTAAAATGATAGGGCTAGTTTCATATAAACTTGTGTTTCCTACTAGCAATAAATATCATGTTGTTTTCCCATTTCCTTGATTAAGAAATATGTTCATTACCCTAACCATGTTATTGATTGGGATGTGATCTGGGTGGAACTAGAGGAAGAATTACAAATAGATCCATTGTGCATCCTCAAGAAGAAAGTAACATTTCTTCATAACCAAGACATCATATAGGTAAAGGTATAATGGAAACACTTTGGTCTCGACGAGGCCACATGGGAGCTGTAGAATTACATGAGGGAGGCATATCCATTTTTCTTCTAATTTTTAGCATTCTCAAGGTCGATGTTATTCAATGTGTAAGGGGAATATAATACCCCAATTTTGACCCTTCAAATGTATTAAATCATACTATGAAAAGTTGTAAATATTCTAGTACGAATTCTTAGTGTGGAGCTCAAGGCTAAGACTTGACTAATGAATGGCTAGGCATGTATGATGTAAATATACAGATATGGACCATGTATGTAGGATTTTCATGGTGAATTGAATCTATGTAAACTAATGAATAAATATAATATATATTGGTCCAAGATGGCTATGTAAACCATGAGATAGGCTATGATTCCACTATAGGGGAAGAGGAAAGATTATGTCCATGGGAAAGTAAATATTCCATTGCCAAGTTTCATCCTTGGAACTGATTTATTTCTCCACCATGTATCTTAAATGAATTCATCTACCTCTTATACTTATTAAAACCAATCATTCAATGCATAGAATATGGGCATGTTAGGAAAACCCCTAATGGGGTTAATTAAAAAATTTCACATTCATTGACTAAAAGTGATACAAGATCCCATGTATCAAACTAGTTTGGCGATTCATACTCATCTCATTCACCATCACTACATGGAGGGAAAAGGAACGTGGGTTTTCTCATCCATATTTCAAATATAAGGTTTTCAAACCTTCAAACTAAATGAAAACCATGAATTCTAGGAACACTTGATTCCCATGCACATTATTGCATTCCCAAGCATGTGAAAGAACTACCTTGACCACCTCGCAAAATAATTCTCAACAGTTTCTTTTCCTTGTTGATTTCATGCACTCTTGTTCCCCATACCATTACTGAAATACACCACATGACTAGATTTTTCATATTGAATAGGGAAGTTTGTAGATAAATTCAATTCCTCCCCATGTAGATCTATTTTTACACATGCTCCAACCCCATCATGCTCTCCTTTCCCATGGTCAATATTAAAATAGTTCCACATATATAGCGGCTTCTATTTCCTATTTAATGAACACAACCATTGAAATATGAGGGTACTTTCGAACCACTAGGAAAATTTTCAGATGAAATCCAATTTCACTCCATCCATATATTTTTTCCTTCAACTCATCATAAAACAACTAGAAGAAATGACACACATTGTAAAAGTCATGGCATTTATCATCACCTACAAAGAAGTGAAATTCCTTCAATATTATCCATTGTCTTCACTACTATTTGGACCATGCCTATATGTGATAGGGACCATTCATTAAACCTTCTTTGAATGGTAATATTGACTTCCTATATCATTTTGGGGCTAGAGGGTGTAGTTATTGGAAAAATAAACCATTGAAACTATAGTAAAAAGGAGAACCATAGCTATGTAAATTTTAAAATTCTCATCCTACCATTCAAACACATATTGTTGGGTCTTTTCCAATAATTTATTGATGACTTCATAGGCTTTTACCTAGTGGCACAAATATATCTTGAAATCATTCATAATTCTAAGTAAAGCTTAAAAAATAGAGGTTGAATTAGAGAAAGTTAATATCTTGGGATGTCACCAATTGTATCATTTTTATTTCTTTCTCAAGGCATGTGTCACAAGGGACATATTTGAATATCTAAATGCCTACCACCATCTTCTATAATTTGTGACCTTCACTATCATGAATGCATTGGATCAATAATTCCATTCCACCACACTTGAGGCATTTTCTATAAACAACTTTTTGCATGATATGTTTGTCCCTCTAGCTTATTACACATTATGTTATGAATAAAGTCTCTTAATGAAGTTAGTGGTATTATAAATGAGAATTTGTGGACATGGTTATAAATAAACATAATGAATTTATGCATACGTTTCATAAGTATAATTACATTCTACGTGGTATCTACAACACATGTTACAATGTGTGTTTATTATAACATACAAAGGATTGCATTTCTTAGAAGATATATGGCCTAAGTTCAATGCCTTATGCTCATTCTTGAATATCTCATGTAGTTTTATTTGAGTTGTATAAATAAATTATTTAATGTGTGGTTCGCAGTCCCTACAACCCCTTCTCAATTTTAGTACACCCTTCCATTTTGAAGAATGCCCAATGTTCTCATGCCAAAATTTCTACACTAGTCCCTCAATCACTTCAGTTAACTTTGTGTTGGATTGATGTATCTTTCCAATGAAATACCAAATGTTATGTATCTTACCTCTAGAAAGTTCTATAATATACAAGATATTGACCAATACCATACAAAATTTTCCTTACTTAATTATATAAAAATACCCTTAAGGTAGGGAAACATATTACAATTGATCATTTTATGGAATGAATCCAATCTAGTCCACTTGCCTTTTAATGTTGGGAAACATCCCAATGATATAATCTCTAAATACAATAAACTCCACAATGCTCATAAGGAGGAATCCAACCTTATTTATAACTAACAAAAGATCCCTAATCATGACTACCTCCTAACTATCTATTGGACCTTATTTAATGAGTTCGCATTATATTTATTCAATAATAACTACCATAGTGGACCTTATTTAATAATAACAATAATATGGAGGATTTCAACATTCCAACCCCCTTAGAAAAGTGTTATATTCAACGTTTGTTGTGAGGAGGTACAACCATAAACTAGGCTCCCATGGATAATTGTTGACCACAATGCTAAATTAACCTAGATAACCAAGGTCCCATGGATGATTGTTGACTACAATGTTGAAGTAAGTGAGAGAACCAGGGTCCCATGTATAAGTGTTTTCCACCAAGCTAGAATAGTCCAACAATCTCCACCATAAACTTGGGTCCAATGTACGAGTGTTGACTTCCATGTTGAAGCAGTTAATGTCCCATATGAAAATATTAACTACAATACTGAAGTATCCAAGGAGCTCATCCATAAACTTGGGTCATAGATTGAAGAGCTCATAATGAATCCCCACTATATATACCTAATCTCAATACCTGGTTAAGAATAATGCTCCAAATTAATAACACAATCTTGTGGATCCAAATGTATAGATACAACCATATCAAAAAAAATTCCACATAAGTGCAAAGATTGGATGTGAATGTAGAAGGAACACTACTACTAAAGAATAGGAAAGCTAAAAATTGATAGTGATAACTAGCACTTGACTTGCTTTCATGATGCATAAGTTAGAGTATATTCATTAAATAAAGTAGCTATCATCCCATAAATGAAATATATCCATGTACTAGTCCTCACAAACATCCTATAAATCACACCAGGCATATCATTCTTCGTTATGCTCTTCATTGATGAAAGGATATGTAGTACCAATAATACATGTCTCCTCAAATTTATTGATTATCTCTATCATGCCTTGGTATCCCTTATACATATTGTGGAGATATGTTTTCACCAACATTTGTTCCTCCAATAACATGTTCCACACATTGCCATTCTTCACTTTTGTTAGGTTTTGAGAGTGGAAATTTGCAAGGGATGTAGTGCACTTGATATTGACGAGAAGAATAATATATAATATGTCAAGTGAAATCACCAAAAATCATCTTTCTAATAGTGTTTGTCTGGAAGAAATTTAATAACCTTATCAAAATATATATGCTCTATAGTCCATGTATCTGTCTCAGAAAAAACCTAAAATAGTTGGTTTTAAATCAATGATATCTCCACTTCCAAAACTATGATTTAGGCATTTTTTTTAATAAATTAGGTGATTTTCTTAGAGTAACTCAAATATACAACTAGTTTCTTCGAATTATGCTCATAAATATACATTATCTTATCTAACTACCAAATACCTCTTTTTCCCCTTAAAAACTTGCAAAATAGGGAAAAATCTCTCCCTTTTTGTCCCAAGAAAGAGCTATGGTACCACTTCTTATATACTTTATATATGAAAATTTATATCACATTAAAGATATCCAATATTACCATAGAAAATCCCCTTGATTATACTAAAAAACCATTAAGGTATGGAAACACCTTACAATTGATATTTTTATGGAAGGAATCCATTGTTGTTCACTTCTCTCTTAAGGTTGGGTGACCTCTTAGTGATAGAAGCTCCAAATACAATAAACTCCACAACCCTCATAAGGAAGAATTCATTCTTATTTATAACTAAGAAGAGAACCCAAGTCATAATGAACCCTTAACTACCTAGTTGACCTTCTTTAATCATGCCCCATTACATTTATTCAATACTAAGTACCCATTGACACTTGAATCTGTTAGGACCGAAACAACAACCTCACAAGGATGTAGATCCCCCTGCATTTTTATATAGGTGGTACTCCTCTTTAAATTTTATTGATATTTTTTTTAAAGTTCAAAATGTGGGACTTGACAGAAGTCCTTCAGAGTATTTCAAAGCAATGTAAATATAGCAAGTAAAAAGAGAAATTTTTTTGTTTGTATTTTTTAAAGAAAGTTCATGAGATAGGATGAGGAATCACACACATCACACATTTAAAGTAAGTAAACAAAATTTCCTCACATCCATCATAGTTTTAAGATAAATATTCTGATCACATAGAAACAAAAGAAGATGATATGCATGCACAATATAAGTTTAACAGAGTGGATACATGGGAAACTCAAATGAAGATAATGATAGATCAACCTCAAATACTTTATATTCTGAAAACAGGGTTACAAATCATAGTTGAGATTGTTCCCAAAGTAGTTCTCTTGAAATTTCCAAAAAATATATAATGTTTTACATATTCTTGAAAATGTAAATGTGTTTGTCTTAAAGACTGGGATTGGGGCTCCCGCAGACCATTAAGAAAATAAATACAATAAATGATCTTTAAGAAAGAGTATGGTGGATGGTGGAAGGATCGGCAAGACCTGGTAAGAAGAACAATGGAGTTATCAGTCTTCGGTTAAACCTTTCTAGTGAAAAAGGTGGAATAACTGGATGAAGGACTTGATAAAGAAAAGAAGAATGTGATCAGTCTAAACTTACTATGATGGTCTCTCATGTGTTCATTTTCTCGTTGATGTCCTTTTATCGTTTTCATCAACGGTTATAGGAACCGTCTCGACTACTTATTGTCCTTCATTTGTCATTTTATTGATAGCCTTCTTGAACCATTCTTCGATGTAACTTTTCATAGGTTCCATGTTGATTTCATGTCAGATTTTAATATTGAACAACTCACCCTCCAAGTCATGGACATCAATGGAAATGCCATGTAATATTTCTTCAATATCCTATTTTTTCACAAAATACTTGGGGTGAAAGAATGATGGGAGAATGGTCCTGGATTTCAGCTCGGTATGTATTTCTCAGTGCACTAGGAAACCAATTCCTTGCATTCAAAAACTTCAGGAACACAACCTGCATGCCCAATTTCGGACATCCAAATTACTTCCCTCTGAGAAGAAGGGGATGGATAATAAGAGTATGCTCTAGACCACTGAAAATTTTGATCCTCTCGTCCAAAAGTGTTCAAGGTATCTCCACTAAAATGTTGTCAGGTTGCAGCTGCCATAAGTTTACGAGAGCATTCTTTTGATCCAGATAATATTAGAAGAGAGCACTTGACAGATAATATATAATCTTCCACAAATCATGTTTCAATGTGGTTTAATGATGAAATTCCTTGGGCCCTTCGCCTATTAATGACAATATTTACGGGACATGCAAAATGAGTTATTGGCATTAAACCATACTAAATGTGCATTGGTAAATGTGCGAAGGTGGCGGGGACGGAAAAGAGAGAAATAGGATTTGAGACTTTTGTGAACCCACCAACCTTGGAACCCGCCAACACTTGAATGTAGAAGGTCAAAAATTGGCTAAGTGTTGTGATGTGGTCGGACAGACTCAACATAGGAGAAATGAGATACGTGGAATCTCGGGGAGTTCGGGGGTCAAAATGTGGATTGTGGATATTTTGGATGAAAAATGTATATCATGGAACATGGGATATGAGAGTTTGAACCTAATGTTGACGATTAAAATCACAATGAGGATCTCACCCACAAATTATTTCTTAAGCCTATTATGTTTGTTGATGATTAAAATCGCAATGAGGAATCTCGCCCGCAAAGTATTTCTTAAGCCTATTATTTAAACTATGTGAATGATATATAATACTAGTAGGTGGGACCCACTTGTAGATTGGAGGCTCAGAGATAGTCTTATAACACATTTTATGAGGCTTCTTACAGGGTTCTATATGGTTGATGATGTAGTCTTGGTTTTGTTTGCAACATAATGGCAGATGGATAATGCATTTTGTATGATGATTTTGTTACTATAAGCTCTAAATTGCATGTTATGAGTGGCATATTTTTATTGTCATTACATTTGATATTGTCTCCATGATTCATTACATGTTACACCTACACAAGACACATGTTAGTAACAACAAGAAACAAGAGCAAAGGAAAGAAACTTATGAAAAAAATCCAAGAAAATGAACTATACTATACTATGTTATACTATGTGCAAATGAAATAAAAAGGAATTAGTGTTAGTCCTAACAAGAATGGTTAGTGGCTATACGAATTATATTGTGTTATATGGGGTGCATTTGATATATGTTATGATATGGTTTTCGAAATGGTTAATATGGATTGGGGTGGCACAATTGGCAAGAAATATGTGCAAGTTTCGATGCATGGAATTAATGGCATGGGATTAATGGTATGGTTTTGGTCGACTGTCATGTACTACGAAATTGAATGGAGTGGAGGATGTAAGGGAGGTGCAACAAATACATGTCACTCCATACTTCTCCCACTGGGCCATCACCCTAGCATAGTTATTGTTCAATTGGTTTTGTTGTGGTTAATCTTCGAGATTCAGGCTCGAAAGGAACTGCTTGACCAACTCGCCCTTTTTAAAGACATTGGTTACAGGTATGGTTCTTTTCGTCCATCCATGAATTCGCTCTGTGTATGAAATGAAATTTAACTCAATAATGTGTTGGTTTGTGTTTTCTTGAGATTGGAAATTGTGTAAATACATGGGTGTTTTCTCTGGAATGATTGTGTGGTTATTCGTTTGCAAATAAAAAAATTGATGGTTGAAGTTGTGATTTCATTAGATGTTTTGTGTGGTGGAATCTATGATGGCTCACTGTTGTGTTAAGTAGTTATGTGTATTTTGTTGGAGGGTTGCCCTCTATTTACCCTTGTTTGCCACCTCCTCACAATTAATGGTAACCATACCCGATTGTATTTCATTTTTATGGCGTTGTTGTGTATGTTTTGAACTCCTTTTGGTCACTGTGTATCCTCCATGTCCATGTTTGGGAGTTTTCACCTAGCCATGGGCTTATTTTGTGGTATTGGCATCAAAATAGTTGGTCATGGGGTGGCCATTATGCCAAGAAGTATGCTTTAGGGTTTTTGGTAATACCTAGGGTCTGTAATTCCATCAACATTGTCATAAATTGGTTCAACTATTGGGAAAAGCGTAAGGGTTATACGTCTATGCATTCTTGGTATTGGTTAATGTCCAGTGAACAATCTTTTCTCCTCTACATTGTTTCCTACCCTACCTGTTGTTGAACTGTGATACTATTTTACAAGCTAAGAGTTATAAAAGCTCATGGATCCACCGTGCTTGTTTCAAAGGTTTCCCACCAACTATTGATATGTTCGACCTCCATTCGCCCTGTGTTTTGGTGATCGAGCGAACTCTTGATAATTTCTTTTGTTCATGGTTAAAGAGCCGGATTTTGATAACCCCAACCAGTTTTACTCTTGTCAATTATCTTGTTGACTGGCATATGTTGGTTGAGTGGTTATGACAGTTGCTTTGAGTATTGTCTCGTCTCTATTTGATCGTGTTGTTGGAAAGTTGTAATTGGGAATGAGAATTGGTATCCAGTCACTGCCTCCTTTTGTTGTGACAGTTGCATAGATAACTTAGCTCGTTGTTTATTAAATTGGTTGATTGGGAGTAAAACGATAATGTACAGTCACAGGGATGCCTCGTTTCATTATGTGTTGGTCTATGTGTTCCTACAACATGGTATCAATTGTAGTTGGTGGTTGTTGTGTGTTTGATTAATCCCGATTGGGACCATTGCAAGTTGGGGAAAATGATGACTGTGACTTGGTTGTTTATTGTGTATGGTTTATGGAGACATCGTGCATCATTTTGTTTTATTTCACCATCATAGATGAAGCACGAGGTTTTTGTAGTATGGTTTCATTGCAAATTTAATTGTTAATATTGTCAAAAGAATGGAATCGGACAAGTTTTAAAAGAGTCTGTTCAACTCAGGAAAGACCTATGTCTATGTTTGATTTGGGGATTTACGAATTATGGGCATTAGTTGATATTCTAGAGAGATATATGTTGAACAAAGATGAAACAATATGATTGTGTGTTCCTATGGAGTTTGTTTTGAATAAAAAGAGAAGTAAATGAAAAGAAACAGGACTTCTATTAACAAAAAGGTTGAAAGGCATAGTGATTATGAGTATGATGATACACTGTGTTAATGAAAAAATTTGAAGATTTTAAATGTGGGACAATGAACAATTTTTAACACACAGTAATTGTTTAATTGGTCACACAGTTTTTTTAATTGGTGTTGGATCATTTGTATTGGATACATAACTATTTTATGGATTACTTAATTGGTTTTTCGAACAATATTTGTCCTTTTCCCTACCATTATTTCACTTTTCACACATCACAACTCCACTTGCCTTCCCATATTTTCTATCCACTCCTTGTTCTTAAAATTTAATTATAGTTAAGATAAATTTTGTATTATGACAATTAAAAGGATCGCACAGGGATAAATGATAGTGATGTATTCTTTTGATTTACGATACAATTGATTGTTTGTTGTTGTGAGAAGTAATCATGATCTTTTCCTCCTCATTTTAACATTTTTCTCTCAATAAAATCTCTCACATATCCCATAACCCTTGTTCACCCCCTGCTCATTGACAAGTATTAAATGATTTGTAGGGATTGGATTGCATGAGTCTGATATGTTGCTGAGCCAAATTTTGTTTCATATTTAACAGAGTTGTCATGTATGGTTGTTGAAGAAACTATTTTCTAATCAATTATGCATACATGAAAGAGATTTCTTAGAAGAGGTAGCCATGGTCGAGGTAACCGAGGAAGAGGAAGTTGGAATAGAGGCCCTATAAGGCCAAGGTTCTCTATACACTTTGATGTAGACTCACAAGAGTTAGGCCAACTTTTTCAATATGGATTATTTAACTGGATTGGGCAAGGAGTGGTCCAACCTAGGCATGAAAGGCCTCCCTTCCAAGCCCCACATGTCCCTGGTATCCCAGTACCCGCTCATGTTTCACTACAACATGAAATATCTGAAAATGATGGATGGAAATAGATTGTGCACTCGACAGTATCCCAACATCGTGGCTAGCCTAACTTGTCTCTACCCACTCCTCCACATGTTAATCATATTGTCCAAGATTCCCTTGTCCATTCACCAATACAGTCTTCCCATGAAAGAAAAATATTAAAAACCAAGGCGCACCATGCTCTCGGCAAAGGAAAAGTCGTTGCTTCCCCCTCTTCACTCTAAAATGACTCATCCAAATCTGTGTCCTCCCGCATGAATTTGAGATATAATTTCTCTCATGTGATTAGTGAGATTAGGCCTAAAGGCTCCACACAGCCTAAGGCAATTCAGAGATATCAAAGGGTGACAACATCAACAAGGGAAATATTTCCTCCCAGAGTGGCAAATATGGATCTTAAGTGTTTTTATTTATTGATTGTTGAGAACAATTAACTTATGAAATTTTGGACAACACACTATTTTTGGATATATGGTAATATATTTTTGGAAATAATTTCAATTATCATTGATATAAATTGTCAAAATATGAAAGTGATGATGGGAGTCACAAGGATGGATGTTTTGTTTGATTAACTAGTTGTGTTATGATTGTTAAAGAACTAAAGGGAGTCACAAGGGGTCCCACCTACTAGTTATTATTTATTAAAAACCCTTATTATGTTTTTATTACTTTCCCCCCTTAACTAAAAAGTTGGTTGAGTTTTAGTTAATTTAACTAAAGACGTATTTCAACTACTTCAACTAATTCTAATTGCTTAAAGACAAAAGGAAAAGGAGGAACAAGCGGAGAATAAAAGGAGAAGCATACTAAGGTCTTCTCTTTGAGTTTTTGTTGAGATAATTTAGTTTTCATTCATTCTTTAATTCATTGGAAACCTAATTCTCTTTTATGATAGCAGGGTCCTATTGTAGACAACAAGATTCAGGGCTGAATTACATCATTTAGAAACTTGTTTTTCATAGGTGTTGATCTATCTTAGATAGTCTGTGTAGACTTGTCTTTTTATGAATTAAATTTCATGACTAACAAAGGCTATTGTGCAGAGTCGAGTGGGCAACAATCTATGGCAAGTTGATTCATCTTTTAAATTTCAATTTTTTTACTTTTTGTTAGAAGTCCTTTTGTATGATTCATCGGGGACATCTAAGTTTGAATTTGGTCCCAAACTTCGTCAAGAAATTTTGTAAAGAGAATGATTCTTTTGATGAACTGGAATGAAATAAACGATTTCCTTATGTCTCATTTGTTTTGATTATTGACTTGTTGTTTTTACTTCTTTCTCTATATCTATTTCAACATCTGTTATATTCAGAAAATGTCATAAATAATGAATTTTCCAACAAGCTTTAATTTATAAAAAAAATCATCCTAAGTACTTGTAATCAATACTTGTGAATTAGGATACAAATTTTGATGGCTATAAACATAGGGTGATATTCCCGTCTATCTCACTTTAGCCAAGCAAGATCTGAAACTACTTAAGTAAGATCATCTCATATCTTTTCTCAACATTTATTTGGCGACTATATTGGGGAGATCTTCGATATCTCTCTGGTTAATTTTTATTCTTGATTATCATAGAATACATCTATTTTTCTGATATTGATTCTTGATTGTTTTATTTTTTTTAATAACTGTACCTGTTGCAAGGCAACCCAATATTGAGTTCGGTCTTCAAGATCAGACCAACATTTCTTTGAATTTTTTTAACACCATTTTAGACACTGCTAATACTCGGGATGAGCTTAATCATTCATGGGCAACAATTGAACGAGACATTAGTGCCCAAGAACTTTGGGAAGCTAGATGTAGACAGCCTAGAAATCAACAATAACCTTCTTGATTCTTCATCTTTGACCTTCTTTTCATGTCCTTAGACCCTCATGTTTCTAGGATAAGAAGAGGATTATCACCTAAAATTAATCCTATTTCTGAAATAGGAAGAAGGAACATTGTGTTATCTACCCAACAAAGTGCTCTAAGGAGAATCTTGTCTGATTCATACAATTCGTCTTTCGCTCCCTTACCTATCATCCACAAGATGGCACCTAGTGGTGGATCTGGTGGCACTAGAAGTTCTTCCTCCTCTCAGTCTTTAGCATCGTCAGTGATTGGTAGCTTATATAGTCACCATGTCCCTGTCCAATCTACCACAAACCCCACCAAATGTTGGAAATATAACTAAGAGGTGGGGGTGAATCAATTATGTATATAAGATTGAAACTTTTCCTATTATTTTATGATTCATTCTAGATTATTATTTAATTTTTTTTGATAACTTAACATGCATAGATATACAATATTTGATCAATCACAAAGAATACGTAGAGGCACTGATTTTCATGAGGAAACCCATAAGGGTGAAAACCTCTTCTTCTTAGGATGTCAATCAAGCTCCAACTTTCATGTACATCACAACCCTTGAGCTCCAACTCAAATATGAGGATAAAACCTATGATAGCAAGATACAACTTGCAGAGAGAACCAACTCTAAGATTTCTCTAGCACCAACTAGATAGAAACACCAACTCCCAGGTTTCTCTAGCACCCACAAATTTCTTTAGCACCCACTAGATGGAAGCACCAAATCCCAGAATATCTTCTAGCACCAACTAGAATTTAGAGGACTACAATCCTCCCTAGCACCACCCTACCACCCTGATTGAATATTAAAAAACTTTACTTACTTTCTCTATCTCTAATATGGTTTGTTATAGCTCCACATCTCCTCTGCCTCTTCCAACTTCTATTACTTTGTTCTTCTTCTATACTCTGCTCTTTCTCCTACTGTGCACTCTGATTCCTCTGTTGATATTCTATTATTCATTTATACTATGTCTTATCTCTGCATGCTATACACTACACCTATGATCTCCAGTTCAGGTTTTGTACACAGTCACATTATACCCACATGCATAACTATCGAAAAAGCACACTCTCTTCTTTGTTCTGCATATCTTTCTCACCTCGAGTACTCTGCCTGATCATCATTCAAATTCTTCATATTCTCTGGTAGTTATTCTGAATCCGTTCATCATTAGTGGGAATTATCCTGAGATTATCTGGCTTCTCTGGCAGTCATTGTAAATTTGTTCATCATTAGCGGGCGTTAACTTGAGATTCTTTGGCTTTTCTGGTAGTCGCAACTCTTCATCTTCTCTGGTATTTACAGTCAGTCGGTTTTGGATTCTTTGGATTTTAAGCCCTTTCCTTCACATAACCACCGGCGGTGTCCAAATTCCTATTCAAAAGGCACTTCCCGATCTCGATCTAGTGATCGCTAGCTCTGTTTCTCGATATGACATTGGGTGAAGATCTCATCTGACCATGAGATTGTGGCCGCATCCAAAGGTGGTTTGTATCAAACTACTTTTTGCCCAACAATTTACATTAATCCTCCACATTTCCTTTCTCCAAAACCGTAGTTTCGATTGCGACCTGCCTTCAGATTTTTAAAGTTCACGCATCTCCAATCCCCGCAATGCAATGAGACCATCAATCTCACGATCTTAACGGTTCTCCTAGATGGATGGTTCAAATTTTTTCTTTCATGATCTGTGGATCATATCTAACCTTCCTAAATCAACGATTGTGATTTATTTCATGATCCAGGCTTTGGGATTTTCAAATCTCAACCCTTGCTTTCCTCCGTAATCCAAGTTCTGTAGTTTACAATCCACTGACGTGTGTCCCTCTCGGATCTACGGTCGAGATCTTCTTCGGGTCTCCAGAATTTTAAGATTTTGAATCTCAAATTCTCATTTCTTCTAACTGGATATATTCTGAAATGGAAGATCTGTTGACATTTTTCCTCCTTAATCCAATGACTATCCTCAACACTAGGACTTCGACCTTTTCGACTCTTCGGCGCTTCCCTTTTCCATGAACGCTTTCACCTAGAGTCAATGATCTATTGACACATACCCTTCTGCACGATTAATGATCGTGAGTGACTTCGACACTTAGGGTTTTGGGAGTTTCAACCCCTATGCACTCTTTTCTTCTGGAGTGCTTTCACCCGAATGCATAATCTTTTGACACGTACCCCTCCTGGCGATCAACGACTAGGGTATTCTTTGGGTCTTCAGTGTTTGGGACTTCAGGAATTTAGGCTAATGGCTTCTTCATTCTCCTTCGAAGTGGTCACCTACTGAATAAGTCATAGGCGATGGAGACCACTTGTTGTTGGTTAACACTTCCACTAACACTATCCTTCCAATGAACTAGATCAACGGTTCAAAATGCACCCAAAGTGATCTTCAGATCAAATGACTGAGAGAGAATTTGGACCTTCGTCCTTTGGGACTTTGAGAATTTTGACATTTGTTGGTGATGAAACTCCTGATGTAAATCTCCCAAAGTGACGAAGCTTGCTTACGTCACTTGTTGACATTTCACAAGCCAATTTCCTCTTGGCACTTGTCATCATATGATTATGACATGTGTACTTGCTGACATGGTATTCCACATGTCCTTGATAAGGTGGTCTACTGATGTGGGTGAGACATGTAGGAAGTGTAGTGGAGTGTGGAGGCAGAGCATAGTAGTGGAGTGTGACGTGTAGTGGGTAGTGGAGTGTGACATCAGAGCGTGGAGGTGGTATGTATGAGTGGTTTGGTGGTTTACTCGGAGGGGGGGTTGGAGGTAAGTGGTAATAAGAGATGGGGGTCTGAGTTGACAAGAAGGTGACACGTATGAGGGTCCCACATGGGAAATACCACCAACTTGAACCCCCCCTACGTTTAAAGGCAGAAAGGCCAAGGGGGTCCGATATACCTTGTCGACCGTAGATCTGAGTTCCTGATTATTACTCGCTGAGATTAGCGCACCCTTCTTCTAAATTATGCTATCCTTCCACTTATTTTGATCTGATGGATGACATAAATTTGGGTGATTGAGATCTCAGATCTCAGCCCTTGCTATCCTGTCCTTCCACTTAAATCAATCTGACGGCTGAAGGAAATTCAGATGATCAAATTCTCAATCATTTTGCCCCGCTTATCCTATCCTTCATTAATTCAATCCAATGATTGTTGGTCCTCTAGATTGGTGATCCAATGGCCACTTTCTCTCTTCCTCCTGAGCTTCTAATCTCTCTGACTTAGAAGGCTTTCTAAGTGTTCATGGGTCTCGACCTTCGCTCCTCCTGTGAATCTGTATCTTGGACCTCGTTTTCACTTCTGGAAACTTCTATATCTTCTGAGATTTCTCATCTTCTAATCTCTCAATTTTTGTTTCATTGTTGTTCTTGCCATCAATGACAAGCACATTATTCCTGTAAACATGCCAACAATCTCCCCCTTTGGCATTGATGGAAATATTGAAAGGTTTCACTATTCTTCTTAGACCTCCAGCTATAGCATAGAGACAACACCTTTTTCTCCCCCTTTGACATCAATATCAAAGAAAACAAAGAGTGACTTTCTGCTCCCCCTGATAAGATATACTAGGAGCACTCTCCCCCTGATCAGATAGACTATTTTAACTTGATAATAGGGTCACGCCCAACTTCTGGTGTAGATACTCAAACTAAGATTTTGCAAGCGCTTTAGTGAAGATATCAACAATATGATCTTTGGATGGAATATAATGCAAAGAAACAACAATGTTGGTTACCTTTTCCCTCAAGAAGTGATACTTGATGGGTATATTCTTGGTCTTGGAGTGAAATACAAGATTCTTTGACACACTAATTGCACTCGTATTATCACAATGAATTGGGATCCGTTCATTATACTTTACCTCCAAGTCTACAAGTGTCTGAATAATCCATAATACTTGGGTACAACAAGTGGCAGCTGTAATGTATTCAACGTATGTAGTTGATAAGGAAATGGAACATTTCTTCTTTCTCAACCATGCTACAAGAGAATCTCCTAAGAAGAATGCACCTCCAATTGTGATTTTCCTTTCATCCACGCAGTTATCCCAGTCAGCATCTAAATAGACTGATAGTTGAACATTTTAATTCTTAGGATACGATAGGCCATAGTTCATTGTTCCTTTCAAGTATTTGAATATTCTTTTGACAACTAACAGATGACTCTGTTTAGATGAATTCTGATACCTTCCTACCATTCCAACAACATGCATTATGTCTGGATGGGATGTTGTGATGTACAATAGGTTGCCTATCATAGACCTATATGAACTCTGATGAACATCAGGTGAGTCATCATCATTGATTAACTTGCATCCAGTGACCATAGGTGTTATCATAGGTGTATAATCTTCCATTTGAAACCTTTTCAACATTTCTCTTAGATATTTCTCCTGAGAAAGAAATATTCCTTCAGACCTACGAGTAATTTGCAAACCAAGAAAAAATGACAGTTTCCCTATCATAGATATTTCAAATTCAGACTGCATGAAGGAAGAAAACCATTGTACCAATGAAACATTATTTCTTCTGAAGATGATGTCATCTACATAGACCAACACAATGAGAAAATCATTACCCTATGTTTTGATATATAGATTTTTGTCAATTTTTCCTCTCTTGAACCCTTTGTCTTGAAGATACTTATCCAGTCTGTAATACCAGGCACAAGGAGCTTGTTTCAACCCATATAAGCCTTTCTTCATCTTGTAGACAAAGTTAGGGTTATCTGACAGTTGGAAACACTCTGGTTGTTCCATATAGACTTCTTCTTTTAGATATCCATTTAGAAAAGATGACTTGACATCCATTTGATAGACTTTAAACTGTTCATGACACGCATAGGAAAGAAACATTCTAATAGCTTCTAATCTTTCTACGGGCACAAATGTATCATAAAAATCTAGTCCTTCTATTTGAGCATATCCTTTGTAGATCAATCTAGCCTTATTTCTTACAATATTTCCTTACTCATTCATCTTGTTTTTGTAGACCCATTTAGATTGTATTACATTTTTATTTGTTGGCCTAGGAACGAGTTACCAAGTGTCATTCTTTTTAATCTAGTCCAATTCCTCATTCATTGATTTTAACCAATGTACGTCTTTACTGGCTTCATTAAAGTTCTTAGGTTCCACCATGGATATGAATGATATATGTGATTGCTCAGTGGCTTTGATTATTCTTCTCCTAGTTTTTACACCTTTTTCTTTCTCACCAATTATCAGAACTTCATGATGATTCTTTTGAGTAATTCTGGAGGAAGGATTTGATGTTGATTGTTGTCCTGACTCTTCTTGTCTGGGTTTCTCTTATCCACCTAATTCATCATCTTCTTGTGACTCTAATATTTGTTGTTCTTTATATTCATTATTCTCATCATATTTTTCATTTGGCTTAGTGCTTATTCTCTGTTAATCTTTTACAGGAGCTTCTTCATCAATTCGATCATCAATACAGTCTACTGATTTATGAATTCTTTTGTTAAAGAATGTGTATCCTTTACTATTCATTGCAGATCCTAAGAAGATACCTTCATCAACTCTACTATCAAATTTTCCCAGATGATCATCAGTATTCTTCATGTAGCATTTACTTCCAAATACTTTGAAGTGCTTGATTGATGCAAGTCGACCAAACCAAAACTCATATGGAGTTTTATCACTATTCGGACTTAGATGCGCTTTGTTTAAAATATGAACTTCCATGCGAAGACCCTCCACCCAAAAGGTTTGTGAAAAGTCCCTTTCACTCATCATAGCCCTTGCCATCTATTGAACTAATCTATTTTTTCATTCTACAACTCCATTTTGTTGAGGAGTTCATGGAATAGTATATTCTCTTTTAATTCCATGTATGTCACAAAATTATTTGAAATATCTTGACATAAATTCTCCTCTCCTATATGATCAAATTGCCTTTAACTTCCTTCCTATTTGATTCTCATCTAACGCCTCAATATTTTGAACTTATCAAATGAATCATTTTTTTCTCTCAGAAAGGCAACCCACTTAAGTCTAGAGAAGTAATCAATGACTGACATAAAGTAACGTTATCCTCCAGTTCCTTCCTTTAACGATGGTCCACACAGATCCATATAAACAATTTGAAGTGGTTTCTATGAATATGTGAAACTCTTCGATTTGAATTGAGCACGAGTCATCTTCCCCATTTGATAGGATTCACATACAGAGTTATTAGACTTAGATATTCTTGGAGGGTCTTTCACATCGCCTTCACTTTGCAGTTTGACAATATGATCAAAATTCAGGTGTCCAAGCCTTCTGTGCCATAACCAACTTTCATCAAGTTATATTAAATGGAATTTCTCCTTATCTTCCTTCATAACATATACAATGTTTTTAGTTCTAACCCCTTTTTCAATCAACTCTCCTGTGTTTATTGTATTTATTTTACAATTCTTGGCAGTGAAAGTGAATTCACATCCTCTGTCACATATCTAACTGACACTAAAAAGATCATTCTTTAAACCATCAACAAATAATACATCTTGAGCTTTGATTCTTCCATTACTTAATCTTACTTAACCTTTACCTTTGATCTTTCCTGGAGCATCATTGGAAAAGGTCACACTCCCTGATTTATTTTCTTTGAGTAACAGGAACTTACTTTTGTCACCTGTCATATGACTGGAGAATCCATTGTCAATATACCAAGTGTCTTTTTGTCTTTGATATGATAACACTAATCCACACTTGTTATCTTCATTATTCTTCCAAACCTTGACGTTTTCATCTCTATGATTTGAATATGTCTTATAGTTTTGTAAGCGAAATTCTGTAGCTTTATGTCCATAATTATGGCAGATGTAACATTCTAGTTCATTGAATAAAGGGTCACAATTATTGTTGTGTGTAATCTACGTCCTTTACCCAACCATCACATGATTTGCAGTCTGTGTTTATTTGTTACTTGGATGTCCCATTCTTTGTTGTGGCAAATATTTATTCCTTGGTTGTCTTGATTGCTCATGTCTAAATATTAAAGAACAATTTACAGCTTTGTGGCCAAAGTTAGAGAAGTAAAAGAAATATCCATAGAAAAACTCTTTCTACCTAGAAAATGGTCGTCTTCTTTGAGTAGGTTGATTTCTTCCATGTTGATGATTTCCTTGAGTAGAGGGTGTATTATTTCTTTGTTCTATAGATTCAATTCTGGTAGCTTTTCCTTCACTCCTCCTTGGTGGATGATTCTCTTCCTTTGTTTTTGCAAGTTTATTGTTGCCAATGGTTGTAGATTTGACAAACTTGATGGATTCTTTGTTGCTTGGCTGACCACTACTTGATACCTCTTCATAACCCAAACTGGATTTCAACTTTGAGTTCCTCTGTTAATTCTAAATGGAGGCTAATCCTTCCAAGGATTTAATACTTATCAGATTCTCATGATATAAGGACTGGAATTTCTCTAGATCTTTTCTGACAGTCACTACTTCATCTTCCAATTTTTTACCTTTTGTTTCGGCTTCCTTCAATTGTTGTTTGAGGATGTCTTCAATATTATTATCTTCTTCTAGCCTAACCTTGAACAGAGCAATTTCTTCAGATGGTTCATTACATGCTTTCTCATACCTGAGAAGTAACTGTTTTTCTTTTCTTTTCTTTTCTCTGAGTCTATCAATCTCTTCCATGGCACTGACAAGTTCTCCTTCAAGATTTACTACTGCTTCACAATCAACAAACTCACTTTCTGTATATTCATTGTTTATATATTCTAAATCTATAATTAGCATGATATCATTCATTTTTTCTTCAATAGAAGAGTCATTTATTTTATCATCCGAGGGATCATCATCATTGTTTACAAAAAGGATTTTCTTCTTGTTGTAGAAAAATCCCCCTGCGGACAAGTGGATTCTCTCTTGGGTTTCAAACTCCTAACTCCAAGACAGAAAGTGCTATTATGGACACCGACATTCCTTTTTATAAAGATAAAATATCAAATAAGAGGAAGGAAGAATAGTAAATACTCTTTTACCGACGTTTGTCCTTGCTCGATCTAGTTTGATCTTGATCTCCAAGTTCTTCAGAAGGTCATGTGGTACAATGAGCAACAACAATGACTTCCTACTCTACCATGATTAGCTCCATAATGAATATATGGAAGAAACAATTTCATGAAATGTACACAAAATTTAAAGGAAACAAGCCAAGCATAGATTTATATTAATGAGAACAAAGTGGTGCTTATAGCCATGGATGTAGTGCAACAACTTCACCAAGCTCGTTTTGTCCAGACCCTTGCTCAAAAAATCCACACAGAATGTTGATGCTTCAATGATATCTCACTTATGAGATCATAAGTTTGATGCTTCACAATGTATCCCCTTTCACCATGAAGAGGCCTCCTTATATAGGCTTGAAAAGGCCTAACCACTTAAGAGTTCCTTGGGGTAAGTTGAGGTTTCTTCTCCTTTAGTTGTGGATCTTTCCTAAAGTCGAGCCTTGACCTCAGATCCAAACCCAACCAACTCCAGATATGAAGGGATTCTTCCCTGATTTCTCTCAACCATCCAAAGATTCTCTCAAAAAGGGTAGAGCTCCCCCAAAATGGGGCACAGAGCATTGCAACACTCCCCCCAAGGAAGTCAGGGAGAATTGGCACTCCCTGACAGTGTATAGGGGAGCGTTGCCTTCCAAAAATGACTTTTAAGTGGCTTTCTCTATGGAAAAAGACTTGTACTCCTTGTCAACGGATTTCTCCTCTTCAAAACTAGTCTTTGAGGTGTCTTAAGTGTCCTTTTGATGTCATTAGAGAGATGAGATATGAAATATAACAGTATGATATTTGCAACACTTGTGACACTTGTGACCAATATGCGACACTTGCAACACTGATGACGACGAAAATAGGTCATCATTGGAGTGAGTAATTTTGAGGTGTAATAGATTGCCCCCCAAAGTGTGAAGTTAGAAGACATGATAAAGTACTTTTTATACTTTTTCAAGCAAGGGTATGGACACAGAGAACCTAGAAGAATATGCACACAACCATCAAAAAAATATTATGAAATGTTTCAAACCCAAGGCAGGCATACCTATGCTTGAGTGATAAAGATTTTCAAGGTATGGCCACCATAAATACATTGCGGATCCATAATTATATTGACAAAAAGGTATAGCCACTGAAGATACAATGTGGATCTATACTTTTATGACCTTAACTGATCGTAGCTATGAATAATACACAGTGGATCTACGAGATGAAAAGACATAGCTACGACCAATATAAAGTGGATCTATGTAACAATATATGTGTCAATGTTCAAAAGAAACTTCGTCGCAACCTAGAAAAACTACAGATAAGAGTGATGAATCAACCCAGGGTCTTCTTACCGATACCAATTTAGTAAAAATCTAACCATGTGAATAGATGTCTTGATGTCGAACATGGTAGAAACCACTTGATTACCGGTCAATGAGGTAAACCATTAACAAGGACGAGGGAAATCACCATTGATGTCATCGATTCCCAAGGTACTCTAGTACATTCCAACGAATGTGAATGGATGAGCTAAAGTCGAACATCCATGAAATCATCCAATCAGAGGTCAATGATGTAAACTCACTGTCACACATGAGGAGGCCTGCCATTGAGGCATGTAGGTCCCAAGGTACTAACTAGTTTCTAAGTCTAGTTCCTGGATAATGTGTTGAAGTCAATAGGAACAGACTCATCGAAGGAGGGCCTTGATGTATCCCCCATCAATGACACTAAAATGACACAAAGATGCAATTGGTGGATCAAAAGAACATGGAATGACATGGGTGTTGAAACAAAAATTTGTGATGGTTGACTCTTAAGGAAGACACTTCCCTTGAAAACTGAGGCACGATAGCGGAAACATGACATGGACCAAAACATGATAATGCAATGGATACAGTGACTTTCGTCGGGTGACCCAAAGGAGTAATAAAACTCAGAGGATTTGTTTAGTGTAGAGGTTCAGTGAATTAAAATGTATGTAAAGACAAAGTGTCGTGTTCAAGGGCGACCGTAAGAATCACTGGTAATGTTCTCAAAAACTGCTTGGCTTGCTTCCTTCAATTTTTCCCCTGTCTAGATAGATGAGTACCTCTTTTTGATTTAATGAGCTCGATGAGGGTAACACATGATCGATATAACTCACCTTCGGTAAGTCCCTCTTATTTTTTTTAACGAACTAGAAGAATTAAGCGTTTGGTCTCGTATGGGCCCTTTAATGTATGATCTTTTAACGAGTCTAGAGAAGGTAAACTCAGTGGTTTTCATAATTAGAGAATCTGAAAATGACTTACAGACAAATCTAGTGTTTTCCTTTTTCGTAATGTTAGTCTTGCGAGGCTAAAAAAAGAGATAAATTATCACTCAAAAGACGCCCTTTCAAACCTTTTAACGAGTGGGAAAGGAATCAAGATCACTCGACAATCTTTTCACATTTAGAGAGTCTGAAAAGAGCTTAAAGATGACTCCAAGGGGTTACTTTTTCATGTATGCATGTGGGTCCAAAAATGTTAAGCCCTAATATTGGCTCATTACCCCTTAATTGGAGCATATATTATTAGTAATTTTATTTTATTTATGTCGGCTTTAGGCCATTAGTTGTAATTATACCTCCTAGTCTCCTATATATACCAAGGAGACATTTTCATTTTGAATCATCTTGTACTTGAACATTTAA